>JANAVB010013219.1:0-183705 GCA_029216955.1 Iris pallida
TATATATATATATATATATATATATATATATATATATATATATGTTTTTGTCTCAGATTTTGACCCCATGGCCGCCTTCACTCGACACACACACCCCTCTTCTTTTTTTTCTTCTTTACAAGCTTAGGTATATATGTATGTATGTATGTATGCGTGTGTGTGTGTATATATATATATATATATATATATATATATATATATATATATATATATATATATATATATATATATATATATATGGGTCGTTGTACAATACTTCCCCTAGAAACGGATGTATCGATACATCCCAA
Source organism: Iris pallida (assembly GCA_029216955.1). Lineage (NCBI taxonomy): Eukaryota > Viridiplantae > Streptophyta > Magnoliopsida > Asparagales > Iridaceae > Iris > Iris pallida. Next base: position 291 of record JANAVB010013219.1, read on the forward strand.
ATCTGGACCATTGGATGTTGATCCAATGGTTCGGATTGAATAATAGAGTAGAAACATTATTTAATGATGATTTTGACATTTGACCTGTTGAAAACTTGCTTTAGCAGGTCATTCTTCACTTTAATTTTTTCAATGAACACCCTAAATTAACTCATATTTACTCTCTCTTTCGTTCATCCAATTTAATATTTTGTGCATCAACGTATAAATTTTGTAATTTTTTTTGGTTACAGGCCGTGGTGATGGTGGTGGTGTTGGTGGTGGTGGTGGAAAGAGAAACGGAGATGAAGAAGGAAATAAGAATCGGTCTGGATCGTATCGAACGTTGTCGAGCCCTCCTAGAACAACGAGGAGTACCAGATGCACGAAAAGAATCGGTCCGGTTCGTGTCGGACGTCATCAAGACCTCCTCGAACAAGAAGAAGTACCAGCGACGCCGCTCTATTTTAACTGTCCATGACCATTGTCAGGAATTTTATGAAATAACGTGTAGACAACTCTAGAGGGGGTGAATAGAGTTTGTGTCGATAATCACTAAATAAAAGTTAACTCTATATCACCTCCACAAAACAACTATCAATATATTAAATAAATCAGAGAGAAATACGAAAGTAAATAAAGATCAGAAGAGCATCCGCAGACACAAAGTTTTAACCTGGTTTCCCGTGGAGGACTAGTCCAGGCCTGAGAACTCTAGCTCAGGATTGAAATCCACTATTTGTGTAATAGTGTACAACCACGTGCCTTTACTCAGAAGAGCACGCCAACTTTTTACAAATTCGCAGGTGGCGAAACTTGGAATTATCCAAGTGACTTTCTTTCACTCTTGCACACAACTTCTAGTTTATCGCACTGAGCACCTTGGGCTAAGGAGAGTTGTGGCGTGTAGGAGATATAGAAGAATTAGGTTTGGAGTAGTAGAGCTTAGAAAGCTTGAATATTTGAAGGCAAGAGATGATTGAAAAGAGAGAATTCAAGCTTTATTTATACTACTCTGGGGAGGCATAGTTCGGCCCAAATTCTGCCCCAAGAATTTAAATTTTTGAACGTTGGACAGCTTGTACCAAGCAGGCCCTAAAAATTAGTTCCTGGAAATCAGGGGACAGAGTTCGGCCCGAACCCTGTGTGGGGGCAGAGTTCGGCCCGAACTCTGCCTCCTAGGTGGCAGAATGGCCTTTGGGCCTTGTTTGGCTTGGTGGAGCTTGGGCTTGGTTCAGGAATTGGTCTGTTTGTATGGTAGATCTTGGAGAGATATGTCTAAGGATTGAGATGACACAGTGTGACTCAACATACACATTCTCCTAGACTCATAAATGAAGATTACAGACTTGAAATAAATAGGAAAACCAAGAGCCCTTTGATGACGCCTTTCTTCTGATATTTGAGCAGACCTGAAGACGCCTTTTTCTTTGATAGCAGTCGTCCAAAGATAAACAGATCTGGAAATCTGAAGAACCCCCGATGCTAGGCTCCGGATAGGTCGCTAGGCGGTTTGAAGAAATTTTTTGTATGACGTTGTCGTTGGTCCATCATTAATTCTTTATTGCTTGTGTCCTAGTTTGATCATGCTTACTGCATGTCTACAAATACATGTTAGACGAGAAAATATATGTTGTAGTACGATACAAGTATGACAATATGATATAGGACAATTAGGACAATGCCAAGTTTAAGTAGCAACATGATAGTGAGTATATGAATATTAGTGACATCATTATGTTAAACTTAATTGATTAGCCATATTCAAAAACATGATGTAATCATTGGGCCAATATTTTATTTTTCATCTAACAATTTAATATTTTGTTAATAAAGCTACATGTCATGGTGGTGGTGGTGAACTGAGGAAACATGCTTCTGAGGTCGGGCGGATCATCTGCTCACATATTTTTAAAAAAAATCTGTATTGATCGGACGAAATATTTCTTACTTTTCTAATGATAATATTTTCGAAGAGAATATTTTTTTTGGACGAAGAATGGCCATTCTCTTTGCTTTTAACACGGAGAATGGCCATTCTCAAGGAGAATGGCCATTCTCCGTTCCTTTAACATGGAGAATGACCATTCTCCTTGCTTTTAAAACGGATAATGGCCATTCTCCGTTCTTGTAAAACGGAGAATGGTCATTCTCCGTTCTTTTAACACGGAGAATGGACACTCTCTGTGCTTTTAACATTTAGGACTGGAAATGTTCAAGTATCTCATATTTTTTTTACTAAATATATACAGTATTTTTAATATTATTTACCAAATATATTCATTTAATATTAAATCATGTTCAAGAAAATCTGAATATCATTTCATCAGACTTCTACTGTATGGCTGCACAAAATTTTTTGCGAGTGTTTGAAATAATTAACCTACTATCCAAGAGAATTTTTCTTACATTACATTATGTATTACACTAGCATCGAATTCATACTGATGGCATCGATGTACTGATGGCAATAAAAAGGATGAACAGGCAGGATTACAATTTTGTTTCAGCAATAACAAGGGATGAACAGGCAGAATTACAATTTTGCTTCAGCAATAACAAGGGATGAACAGGCAGATTACATTATGCATTACACTGGCATCGAATTCATACTGATGGCATCGATTAATAATTTTTTACAGAAAGTAAACACATTACAATCAAATAAAGTTTTAGTGATCCCAGGAATGCATCCGTAATGAGGCCATCTGTAAACCCTAGAATGCACCCAGGACTCATGAAATCTGTGAAGGGCATCTGCAAATCAAAATACACCAAAATCAATATCATCTGTGAAGGCCAACTGCAAATCAAATAAATGCTTCAACCAAAAAATCATAATCAAATTAAGTATACTTCATTCCAAGTCCAATAAAATGCATAATTCACGTTACAGTAATCTGCCCAATCCACGTTAGTAATTCAACATAGAACCTGCATAATTCACAACAATAATCCAAATAAATATCAGACCTACTCTAAATTCAAGACCATATTATTTTCCAAACAAATTATGAACTATGCACTTAGTACAAGCGAAAAGTTTAGTCTTACAATATTTCAAACACAAAATTTAGTTTGACCGCCAAGACCAACAAATATTCAGAACCATATTACAATTCAAATATTACTTCCAAATTGAAATAAAAGTTCAAAACTCAAAAGATGAATCTTCATAGCCATCTCCATCTCTTCTTCTTCTTCTTTTTTTCTTCTTCTTCTTCTTCCTCAAAATATCCTTCACCTACACCTTGAGGGACGAATAAGAAAAATTATAGTCAGTATGGACTCACTGTATATGTAGAAATGACATCCAGAAACATAAATAGAAGTATCAAAGTGATGGCTAGTATTAAAGTGTCAATGTGCACAGTGTGTATTTTTACATAAGAGTTTGGGCTAGCCCTATTTACCTTCTTCACGAGGGAAGAGAAATCTTATTCTTGGTCAGCAAATTCAACCTCTATCTGGTTAATCTTATCCAGAATCAATTTCTGGTTGTCAGATATAGTCTTCATCTCTTTGAAGACATTCTCAAAGTTTGCAACAAAATTTATATCATCAACCCTGTCCTTAGTGTTTTTAATTCCATAAGTTGATGTTTTCCAGATGTTGATGGTTTGCTTGCACTGCTGCCCGTTTTCCAAACATTCGAGTGAAGGTTAGTTTTCTCATGGGGCCTTTGTTTTTAATATAAACATCCCCTGCTAAGCTTGGGACAAATGTTTACTAGCCATCGAGCATACAAATCCTCCGAAAGGGAGAGCTGTCCTTGCAGTTGGTTTTCCCACGAGATGCATCATTCTACTGAACATGTAGGAACCTATATCATCCTTTTTTTTCTTTCCCATATAATAAAGAAATTTTATCTCTCGGGATGGATGGAAAACTCATGTCCAGTAGGGTTGAGTGTTTGAGATACGTAGGCATGCAACAATTTATACAAAGTTTTTAATTGATCTTTGTATATTTTGAGGGGTCTTGCACCCACTGATACACCTATAATCTCATAATTGCATCCCTCATGGAAACATTATCAATATCCAAATCCATAAAATTCGTTGATGACAACATTTACCCTAATCAGTTTCCCTCTCAGAAACACCAGTTGTTGATCTCTCTTTTTCATTAATTTCAGCCGGAAGATTTGAGTAAAATTCTTTACTTTTGTTTGGGAGATTTTCTCAAGACAGGATTTGTTCAGTTTCTCCAATTGATAGAATTTTAATATCCAGAAAGCTTCGTCTTCGACATCATCCATCTTAATTGATCTTTCAGGCATAACAGTTTTTTCTTGAAATATTTATTGTAAATCTTCTTAGATTTAGAGTCTTTAAAATTTTTACCTCCTCTCCATCCTGGGACTTATTTGATGATTGCTCTTCTCTCATTTTTTCTTCTGATGAGGATTAAAATCCTCAGAGTACGCTGATGACTCTGTATCCGTTGCCACCTTAGCCTTCGCTTGAGTACGCCTTCGATCTTCATAAGTTGAGTCTTCCGACGACTCTGTATCGAAGATAGATTTTCGTCTTGTCGAGCAATAGTTTTTTAGCCTTTTTTGCAGGTGGCTTGGCTTGGCTTTCATGGTCACTGCCGCCGCTGCTGCTTCGCCTCTGCCCTTTCGGCCTCTGCCCTAGCGACCATAATCTTGCTTTCGCCGCCCTTGCAAGTTCTGCCCTTCGGGCCTGTATCGCATCCCTTTGTGATTCTTTCCCTTTGGAGACGGTCGTTGTTTCTTCTGCGGTATTTTGATAAAAGAGGGCATGAGGAAGAAGCGGGAAAATTCGACCGTCTTATATGACCTTGGGAAGTGGAAAAAATTAGAATAGTTTGAGTCTTAAATTAAATTTATTACTATTATTACTAGTATAAGACGGTCGAATTTATTACTATTAAATTTAAAAACTACTTTCCAAAATTAAATTTATTACTATTATTACTAGTATGTATCCATGTGAAATCACTACATAAACTTTGGGATTTTGAGACCTAATTTTAAAAACTACTTTCCAAAATTAAATTTATTACCATTATTACTAGTATATATCCACGTGTTCGTATAAATTATTAAAAATTTGGCACAAAAATGTGGTGGAAACATGTTTAATTAACAAAATTTGACAACATATTTAAGAATGTGAAGTTTCTAATCTCAATATTTCCATTTTTCGAATATTTGATTAAATTTTTGAACGTATTTTTTGCATTGAGCCGTTCTATACTCGTATTTTTGCCATCCCAAATTTTTCAGGTTTGACAACTTGGTAACAAGACTATGTACTTGAAAAGAGTAAAGTTGAAACACTCAAAGTTGTCCTCTAGTTTGCTTTGTAATCATATTTAAGATGGATTTGACGGCAAGATTGACGCTGTCAGCATAATCAATTCTATGACGTAACAAGTCATTGATGGGGATATCGTCGCTGATATATGGATTTGACGTAACAAGATTTTTTAATTGAAAAATAGATAAAATAGTTAGTCGCTTGTAGCCGAAACCAAATTGAGTTAACAAAATATTATATTGCATTAAATCCCAGCTTCGTCGCCAGAACATTCTCCGACGAAGGATACAAGAGGAGGAAAAAAACTGTAAAAAACTAAAAAATAGAAAAATAAGGGGTCTACCCCTCACTAGCCTCGCGGAGGATCTCCGCAAAGTCCTGCAGGGTGTGCACACCCGCCCTATGGCACAGGTGGCGAAACCCTTCCCTTTTCTCCAGAGAATCTCGTTCCTCCGGATGTGATCGGCAATAGGTCAAAGTTGGACGCCGGATGAAGAGGTCGAGCGATGACCTCCAGTGATAACCCACAGGAGGTCAGGAAGTCCGCAGCCTCTGCCAGCCATTCATGGGCCGGAGGCGGCGCATAGGGTGCTCCATACGGAGAGGCTCGACGACGACTGGAAGAAGTCTCTGGCCATGGTTCCCAACCAGATGATCTTTTTGGAGCCATGTTAAATGTGCAACCTATTCAAATGAATGGGAATCCCTATGTATATATATACACGTTCCTAACCGACTCTTTTTATTCCTTATTGGAAGTTGGGGATATTCACTGACCTCCAGTGACTCTTCTTATTCCAAGCTTAGTTGGTTGTGCTGTTTGGCTTTTACATGGAAGGCCTAGGCTCGAGTCTGGTGTGTGGGTTCTGTAGAATTTTTCTATTATTAACATTTTTTGGGTGCTATTATATACTTTTAACTTAGTATTGAACAATTTGGGACGGGTAATGGCCATTCTCCGTTTCTCTAACACGGAGAATGGTACATTTAGGAAGGAGAATGGTACATTTAGGACGGAGAATGGTATATTTAGGACGGAGAATGGTACATTTAGGACGGAGAATGGTACATTTGAGACTATTCTGAAGGGTTGTGAATTTTAAATAGTTTGGCTGTTTAGTTTTGTTTTGAATCTATATAAATTGGTTTTGAAGGCTGGTGGAGATGAATAGTTTGGCTGTTTGGCTTTATAAATAGATTTTAAAGGGTTATGAAAAAGAAACCAATGTTTTCATATCTCCATCGGGCCACTCTTCTTGTATAAATGTCTATCGATCACCATTAATTATGGTGAGTGGCACTGATACCACTAATATGAGTATAATTTGCACCGCCAAAATTTATCTTGAAGAAGATAAATCTGTGTTGGAAAATGTCGAAATCTCTTGGATATGATTACACTGAGATGTTGTATTAATGTTAAGATAGGGATATCATATCTTCCACTATATAATGAGGTTTCAAAATGGCTCAAAAGTGAGCCGTCTTAGGCGTCATTATATTACAGTCCATTTTATTTTAAAAAAATTAATCATGTAAAAAATTGTTGAAAAGGTAAAATTTTGTCAAAATGGAGAATCGAACACAAAAAAATACCTTGCACCTTGCACCTTAACCAAATGAGTTAGAAGCGTATTTAACTATAATTGGATAAAAATCATATTATACGTTTTTATATCTATTCTACTATAAAATAAGAAAACTTGGTGGTGAAACTTTTGAATTCCTAAAATACCCTTGAGTATTTATAAACATTATGTTATTATGTCAACTTGCATGTCATTTATGTTTAAGAGTCAAAGGAATAAAGTTTGCATGCAAGTTTAATTTTTCCATGTAACATTATGTTCCAATGGTAATAAATTTTTATGTCATTACCATTTTCTAAAGGTTATTATTCTCAATAGAAAATAAAAATCAAAAAAAATAATTGTACTTCGAACCTCTTGACATATAAATAGTCACCTGAAAAAGACGAAAAGATGACAACTGACTTTATAATATTCTAATTAAAATACGTACAAAGTACGTATATGTAGACTAGTAAAAAATAGAAAGAAATGCATGCATGCATGCTAATGTCAGAAGAAACATTCACCCCAGGACTGATTGATGAGATCTAAATCACTATACATCTCGTATCCAGGTTACCCTGGGATTACATCATCAAAGGGTCGTTTAAACGTCTGTATTAAATCACACATTTTTCTGAGGTCATCGTCGAAGTGCACATTGAAGCACCCACGTATGTCGAGCACACGAAGACCCTTGCAGTTGCATATGATAGATCGTAGCGTGTCTCCATTGAACATGCCTAATCCCATTTCTAGGTGCTCGAGACGCGGCATCGAATCAGCCATGACCTTTTCCTTCATCTCGTTCGACGTGTTCAGCACGAATCTGTTCCTGAGCATGAAATCTGGAGGGGGCATGTTCCTCCTCAGCTTGACCAGACGGTGGTAATACTTCCCGACAGAAAATATTCCAGTCGACGTGATATAGAGGCAGTAGCTAATGTCGAGTTTTCCAGCACCGAAAGAAACTCCAAGTGTCTTACGAAAGTTTCATCACTTACGTTGCACTTCGGAATGCGTAGCACCCTTAGAAATTTTCTACTGTATTATAAAAATGGGAAAACATCAATAGAAATTAACAAAGTATACGCACAATTTTGTAATAGAAAAAATAAAGTATTAGAATAAGACCAAATAAAATTTTGCACAGGCTTTAAACATGCAAAAGGGAAGGCTGCTTCGTCGAGCTTGTACGCGGAGAAGGACAGTAGATATCCCCCACTGCGAGCCACGAGCTTCTTTACGGTCAAACTAATCTCAGCGGTTTGCTGGGTCCTCCGGCACTACTATACCAACTCGACGTTGGACCAATAGTCTAAGGGACCGTTGAGCACCTTCCACCACGAACGACAAACTGGGGCCACGTTGCACATTACCTCGTCCGCCGGCATCCCCGACAGTACCAGTATCATCGAGAGAATCTCCGTAGGGATGATGACCCATCCGCTGCAGTTGATCTTGCTCTTGCTCCTCTCCATTGCGACTGTTCTTCTTCTTCTCTCCTTTGTTTCTCTCTAGTCGGATGGGTTCTTTTCTTTGGAAAAGGCTATTTAACCTGCTCGTTTCGGGGGTGTAACCCGCTCGTAGAAGGGTGTGACCGAACAAGAAAAAGTCTATTTGAAAATAACGGTAATGCCACTATATTAATATTAGTTTCAATTATATTGTAAATTTTAAATTAACAGAAATGCCACTGTAGATTTAATATTAATGCTAGTTCTAATAATATTGTAGATTGTAAATAAAAAGAATGGAATTTTAACTTTAACTACTTTAAATCTAAGTTTAAATGTTAAATCAAAAACTAATTTAAATTTTAGTATTAATATTAGTTTCAATAATGGAAGTGAGATTTATAGAGTTAGTATTATCAATGTTGATCTATTCTACTATATAATAAGAAAACTTGGTGGTGAAACTTTTGAATTTCTAAAATACCCTTGAGTATTTAAAACATGATGTTAGAAAATGGTGTCTAATCTCAATGTATTTCGTGCGTGAGTGACAAATCAGATTTATCGTGAGATTTATAGAGCTAGTATTATCATATTTAATAGAAGTGCAAGTACAAACACTAAACATAATATCGAGTTTTCTTGGTATCGTACACAAATACAAACACTAAACATAATATCGGGTCGGCTAGCAGTTAAATAGAGTAAGCTCCCGATCATACCTCGATACTTACGAATGTCGATCGAGATACCGTCTTCATCATTATCAAGTTTTGTCGTTATTGCCATAGGAGTCCCCATTGATTTGGATGAGTCAACTGTTGGAAACCCTTCGCAAGCATCCAATCTTTGTCCCCAAATAGACTGCGATAGCCATCATCTGCTAGCCTCCCTACCGAAACCAAGTTGTAGCGCAAACTCGGTACACGGCACAGTGTTTCCATTGCCCATCTTCATACGTCCAAACCTGTCGTTGACCTACAGTCCTGACATGTTTACAGTGTTTCCATCGCCCAAGTCATACTTTATATGACGAGCTTTGAGATCGTTGTAGTGCCCTGTCCATACATCATCCCCCATTTCCGTCTACGGGGTGCGCGAGAAATGAACATTGTCGCTACCGATTCGGCGGGACCGATAGGTCAAAATCGGCCGGGTCGATCGAACGGGAACGGTTGAATTAAGATCCATTCCTTGATATGGAATGGCTTCTTTGGAACCAAGTCCCATATTCAGCAGGTTACGCCTCAGGGATTGGCTCTGCGGCTGAGTCAGGAGAGACTTCCGTTGCACTGATATTCACGTCGTACTTGATTTGGATTTGGCTTTGATTTTCGTAAATGTTTTCGATGGGTTTTCGTGACTTTCGTGTTTGAGCTTTGCATTCAGAACAAAATTCCTTGAATTACACAGCGTTCTAATCAGTTGCTTATGTGATTGCAGGTGATCGCATAGGCGACGTCAGCGCAGCCAACCAGTCGCTCGCTTGAAGCAAGTCTAAGGCGAGTGGCTGATCTCCTTCGCCTTGTCCCTCTACTTCAAAATAAATATGTGAAGTAAATGAATGCTCGTCATAATAGTGTAGAATCAAAAAAATCGTAGCACGATTCTTCATGAAATACTTGCTATCAAACTGCCGGTATTGAAAATGGAAAACTTGCTTCCTCATGCAATTCTACTTAGCCTATGCAAGACAAGGAATGAATCGGTTAACGTTTAACGCAACGATATGGCTAAGTGAGTAAATCGACTAAGTTCAAAACAAAGGCTAAGTTCAAAACGATATGACCTAAGTACGAGATACGATCCAGCCAAAACTCGTACTTACTAAACTTTGCATACAACTGGTGTTCCCTGAGTATCTGAAGAACTACACGAAGATGCTGCTCATGCTCTGCCTCACTCTTGATATGGACTAAGATGTCATCTATGAACACTATCACGAACTGATCCAAATAGGGCATGAAGATACGATTCATGAAGTCCATGAATACGGCTGGCGCATTGGTCGCTCCAAGTGGCATAACAAGGAACTCCCAATGTCCATACCTCGATCTGAATGCTGTCTTCGAGATGTCTTGCTATCTGACTCTAATCCGATGGTACCCTGACCGCAAGTCAATCTTCGAGAATACAGCCGCTCCTTTGAGCTGATCAAATAAGTCATCTATCCTTGGTAGAGGATACATGTTCTTGATTGTTAAGAGTTCAAGGTACGATAATCAACATATAATCTTGACGTACCATCCTTCTTCTTCACAAGAAGGATCGGTGCTCCCCAAGGCGATCCACTAGCACGAATGAATCCCTTGGTTCTGAGTTTTTCATCATCTTGTACAAGATTTCCAACTCTGAAGGTGCCATCCTGTAGACTCTCTCCGATACTGGTTTCGTCCCTGGAATCCAGTCGATGATGAACTCTATCTCACTTTCTGGGGGCATGACTGGAAGCACTTCGGGAAATATATCAAGAAACTCTTCTACTACTCTGGAAAACTGAACTGCTACGGCTACTGCCATCCGCAACACTGGTGGAGAAGGTTCTATTTCGCCCCTAAAAAATAAAAACTCTGCCTCACTGGGAATACCAAAAATAATCCTGCCAATATGGCAGTCTATTCTTGCGTATTGCTCCTTCAACCAATTCATTCCTAGACTAAGGGACCGATTCGGCCCGGGAGGACCGAGTATAACAAGCGCCAGCCTTACATCGGCATGAGTTATTCAGAAACTTTCGCACATGGCTCGCTACCCGCCACAAAAGGGTCACCGTCTAACCCAGCTATAGTCCGTGATGGCTTGACATTGCCAGTGGCCTTCACACCTTTTAATGCTTAACAAATGTACGTGACACGGAATGAATATGATAGCTGCTTAATGCTTACAAATTCATATGCTTGCCTCGAAACATGTTGACATGCTAATTGATCAGGATGGTTAGAAAGATCACATAATAGGTAGCTAACATGTTTATAAACTGCTTGAATCAAATACAGAGCTTAAATTTTAATTAGTTATTCGCCAGTACATGTGATCGTACTGATCCTCGCTCTTGTAGGTCCTGCGAATCAGGAAGGACGCGCCAACTAGCTCAACGACGCTCGTGATTTTGAAGCTTCGGCCGTGTGTCGAAGACTTGTCCCGTAACTCCACTTTTGAAGACTCTCAATTGTCCAAGGAAAATGGCTCAGCGTCTCTCCATTCCAGGTTACTGGAGTACTTTATTGTATATTGAGGGATGTGTGCAATGTATGGAACGACTATCTCAAAGTTTCCTTTACTTAATGTGTGATTCAATTTTTCTGCTTATTCTATTAGATCTCGTGTCTCGAATTACCTTATAACTATGCCTTGTGCGATCGTAAATTAGGTTCGCAGACAACAGGGAACGGTGCTTGCTATAACTTCGATAGCCCAACAAAACTCTTTTCTAACGTGTTCGTGCAATGACTTGACAAGCAAAGGCTACGTCAAGCCTTGCATCGAGGGAACGTGTTGTGCACGCGTTCGACTTGAACAATCAAGTTCTTTGAGTGCATAGACTTAAGCAACAAGCAGTGAAATACGACTTAAACTACGGGACAAGCGAATGTTAATATTAATTGTAGTTCCAATAATATTGTACATTTTAAATAAAAAAATGCAATTTTAACTTTAACTAGTTTGAAGTAAATGTTAAATCAAAAACTATTTTAAATTTTAGTATTAATATTAGTTTCAATAATATTGTAAATTTTAAATTAACAGGAATGCCACGGTATTAGAAACCTAGCTGATGTCACGTTGCTCGGACTCGTTAGTGTTCGTCTAAGCTCGTACGTGCGAACTAGTTATTAGTAATGAAAATCAAAAATTGAATTTTAAGTTTAAAATCTAGTCGAGCTCGATCCTTTCTCTTTATTCCATCTCCCACACTCTCTCTCTCGGGTTCTCTCTCAAAGATTATGTTCACTAATACCATATCATTAGAAATAAATACACAACAGTAAACGTAGCATTAAATGCTGCCGCATGCGTTATCCTACACAATTTAATAATAAACACTAATACCATATCATTAGAAATAATTACACAACAGTAAACGTAGCATTAAATGCTGTTGCATGCGTTATCCTACAGAAGAGGGCCACGTGGAGAATGCTGCTGCATGCTTCCTCATGCGTTATTAGTTACACAATTTAATAATATATGTACCCAGAAGAAGAGAAAGTTGTGTTGTTGGAAGTTTCCTTAAAATTATGCTTGCTTCTAGAATTACTCAAGCATTTTCATGAGCCAAGAAAAGAGGGCCACGTGGCGGAGGTAAAAGGAAGACGAAAAGGTTGTGTTGTTGCCTTGTTGGAAGTTATTTCTTTCTGAATAATGCTATTTGTACCTCCAAATTGTACCTTCAAACTGTCCCTTCTTACGTGGAAACTGACGTGATATGTTGATCTGGCAGCTGACGTGGCAAATATTTTTAAAAATAAAAATTAAAATAAAAATAAAAATTAACATTAAAATTAACATTAACATTAACATTAACATTAACATTAAAATTAATATTATCGTTAACATTATCAATAATATTAATATTAACATTAACATTAACATTAACATTAATATTAATATTAATATTAATATTAACATTAATTGATATTAACATTAAATTAACATTGATATTAACGTTAAATTAATGTGGACAAAATTGGGTAGTTAACTTTTTGGGTTAAAATTTGCCATGTCATCGGTCATGTCAGATGACACACAATATTATTTAACATGCCACATCAGATGCCACATAAGGAGGGATATATATTAAAGGGACAATTTGGAGGTACGAATAGCATTACTCTTTCTTTTTGTATTGTTTCTTGTCCTTCGTTTCTTCTGTTGGTTTCTAACATACTCTATTTCTTTAATAACGATGTCACATGGAGAAACTGATCGTCGTTTGGAAGAATTAGTCGATGAAGAAAGCTTCGTTTTAAGAGCAGTGTCAGATGATTTGGATGATGAGCAAAGTTTGGAAGCTGTTAACTTAGGAGACAATAAAGAACAAGATGAAGAAAACAACGAAAGAATACATCATAACGATGACGACGACATCAACGCAAACAACGAAAATGTTATTTCATATCACCCTTTCTAATGGATTTAAGAAATGCATTATATTTTTTCATTTATTTTTCATACTTATTTTGTTTTATTCTGTTCTTAGGGATGATGGTGAATCTCCATTGGATTTCGATGCAGCGACGATGAAAAAAATATTGCAGTCTGCCAACATTAATAAAGCTCCAACACAACTCTTGCATGAAGATATTGTTGGCTTACAGTTCAACTCTATTGAAGAAGCAGAGACATTCTACCGAATATATTCAAAAGTATTTGGTTTTAGAATTAGAAAGAACGAAGTAAAGAAAAACAAATCTGGGATGGTGATGGTCTGTAGTTGGTGTTGTTCGAATGCGGGATTCAGACAGAAGAAATACAATGAAGCTCCTAACTGGGTTCGTGAGCCAAGAAGTGAAAGAAGAAGTGGTTGTAAAGCAATTTTTTGTATTGGGTACACCAATTCTATAAAGCTGTGGGTCGTCAAAAAATTTCACGTACATCACAACCATAGCCTGGCGAATGATTATGAAACAGTTTTTTTGAGATCTCATCGTAAGATATCACCCGCAGAGTTGGAACAAGCTAAGCTTATGAAACAATCAGGGATGGGGACTGGATATATATGGCATTACTTGTCCACCAAAAAGTGGCTGGGATAAGGTTGGATGGACGAAAAAAGATTTATACAATGCTTTAGCTAAAGATAGTAGAGCACTAGACGATGTAGATGCTACGACAATACTTACATTTCTTCAATCTAAGGAGGGTATTGACCCAGATTTCTTTTACGCGTACAAGGTAGACGAAGATTCCAGATTGACCTATCTCTTTTGGGCTGACGGTGCATGTCGATTCGATTACGAATTTTTTGGAGATTCACTAGCATTTGATTCTACATATAAAACCAATAGAAGTCAAACGCCGTTGGTGGTTCTAGTGGGTACAAACAATCATGCAATGACTTGTGTGTTTGGGTTTGCAATGATCCATAATGAGACTGCATAGACATATTTTTGGGTTTTAGAAAAATTTCAAGAGTGTATGTATGGCAAATTACCAGTGACAATTCTCACGGATGGTTGCAGATCCATGAATAAAGCAATTGGGGATTTAATGTTCAGCGTAGTTCATCGAACGTGCTCATGGCATATCCTAAACAATGTAGCCAAACATGTACATCGAGAGGGTTTTACAAATAAATTGAGTCTTCTAATTAAAAGGTACATCGCACACTTGCTATTTTACTTTGAAGCATGTTGTTGTTACAACATTACAACTTTCATTATTGTCCATGTTTTCTAAATAAGTACTATTCAGTCGAAGAATTTGAAAATCATTGGCAGCAGATACTAAGGGATTATAATGTAGAGAACAATGAGTAGACCACTGCATTGTACAGAACGAGGGCACGATGGGCGGACATATTTCTACGTAGAAATTATTTTGGTGGTTCTACTGCAACAAATAGATGTGAATCTATGAACGCATTTCTGAAAAGATTTTTGAATGAGAAGCTGCCACTATGGAAGGCCCTTCAAAATTGTGACCACGTTTTGGTGGCCTTACGTTATGGCCAGATAAGTAAGCATGTCACTGATAAACTCTTAACACCAGCTGTGAAGGAAACTAGCATGGCCGAAATAGAAGATAAATTTGCCGCAATTTACACAAAATGGTGTTTATAGAGGTAAAGAAGGAAATCACTCGTTTTGATACATATACTGTTCTCCACCTTCACATCGTAAGAGAGGTAGAAGTTTGCACTATCCAAAAGTATATGTCGCTAAACAGTGTCAACCGGAAGGTTACATTTGATCGGGCCGACAATATCATAAAATGTGACTGCTTGTGGATGGAGCCCAAGGGGATTCCTTGTAGGCATATTTTTTCAGCAATGAAGAGATTACAAATTGGAGATATTCCAAAGAACTTGATAAAAACTCGTTGGCTCAAGGATTGCAAATAGAGTTATCTCTTCGGACCTGGCGCAGAAAGAAGATTCATCCACCCAGACAGCATTGAGAGCAGAAGGTATGGTGGTATTAATGAACAAGTTAATCTGTTTACGTATTATTGTAAAAAATAAAGTAAAATTCAAGAGAAGGGAATAGAGTTGCTGTCGTCTGTTCTAATGGAGTTAAAAAAATGGTGACCGAATTGGTGAAGAAGAACAAATGGTAGCTGATGCAGTCTATGGAGTGCATGAATATTTTAAAGAGCCAAATCCGGTAGCAACAAAAGAAAGGCCTTCTCAAGGGAAATCAAGCCAGCCTAAAGTAAGTCAGACTATCTCGAAGCCTAGAATTATAGAGTTTGTAAAAAACCGGGTCACAATTTTCGTAATTATAAAGTACGTAAGCGAAATAGCGACAAAGAGCAAATAGAATCAAATGAAACGTCGTTGACTTAAGACAATGTCTTTTCTATGTGGCAAGATGTCATTCACACAAGACAATGAGATAAAAATATGTTCTCCAATGCAAAATGTCACTACCATATTTCTAGCTTGAGGGTATTTTTGTTATTTTGGGTGAATTTTGAATTTTTAATTAATTTATTGAATTGGTGAATTCTAGTTTGACTTTGACTTGCTGAGACTAGTGGACTAGCCTAGAACCTAACCCTAGCTATGGTAACCCTAGTCTAACTTGAGTTAACCTATTTTAGTCATTAGAGATTAGTTTTAGAATGAGGGAATTTGGTTTAGTGAATTTAAGTCATGACTTATGGTTTTATGAAATAGCTTATGACTTCATGACTTAATTGATCATGACTTAAGCCCATAGGCCAATTTAGGAAACCCTAACCCTAATTATGCAACCCATGACCAACCGTAGGAGAACCCCTCCCTATTTAATGTCATGTTGAGGTGTTCTTGCCTCTTTTAGAGCTTGACCTAGAAATTGAAGAAAATGTATTTTCTTCCCTTCCAAAAATCTCCATAAATTAATTTTAATTCCTTTTTAACCCTTATCTTTTGCATTAGGATCTAATTTTTGTATGTTTATTATTTCTTGAGGTTCATCTCAGTTTTGGGTTCATTTGGAGCTTTGGAGTTGGTATTTGGAATCTTTCCATTAGGGCTCTCTTGGAGGATTAGCACACATAGGTAAACACCTTCAAATTATGATTTAATCCTGATTTTAGTGCATGATAGCTTAGGTATAGGTGTCCCCTAGCTACTGTAGAAATTTCGTGTCATTTGCATTAGGTTACGTGTCCGTATCGGACACGTATCGAACCTATAGGCTAGGTGTTCGACGAAATGCCCGAACCGACTCGATTTGCTATTTTTGTAAATCTATTTGAATTGAAACCTAGATCTAGGGTTTGCTTATGGATTTTTAATGTTTCTTCCTAATTTTAGTTTCATGTCGTGTCCACACGGGGACACGAACATGCTGACCGCGTGCATATGCACTGTGTCCTGCATCACGGGGATAATAACTCCTGACACAGGACACGTAGACACGCCAAAATTGGTGACTATGATGGGGCATTGTTTGCCACCATCCTTCCAAAATTTGGGTCGATATGGTTGCGTGTGCGAGAAGAAACCCTCCCCGCACTGGCCGCGTGGCCTGTCGTTGCGTACGAAAAAGCGCTACTGATACGCAGTTGACACGGACACGACACTTGTCGTGGATACTGTGCAGGCGGTCCTAGGGGTAGCCCTACCCCTGGCGCACGTGTACGCAAGGCCACGTGTCACCATGTGGCCTGTGTCGCGCGCGGGACACGCGTGCACGCGTGCACGACGCTGTGCACTGTACAGTGCACGTGTACGTGTCTGTGAGTGTTTGGACACGTTCATGTCCACTTGGTGGGACATGAATGACTTGTTTAACACGTGTACACATGTCACATGAATTACCAACCAGTTAATTGACATATTAACCTATTTTTAGTATTCGAATTTTAATTTCCCATGTGGACTGATACATGCTTTTAGTTTTAATATTTTGAGTTTATTTCCAGTTTCAAACTGATTGATTAATATTTATTTGTCATATTAAACTCACGTACATATGTACTAACCACTGCTAGTTCAGATTTGCATATTAGATTAGATTTTTGCACTTGGTAATGGAAATTTGTATATGAGTTGGACTGTTATATAAGCTGACTGATACATGTATTTCAGTTTTGATTTTGATTTTCATTCCCTATTCTAAACTGAGTTTGATTCTTCAATTCCATGTTTATTCCTAATATATGGCTATTAGTTGTTTAAATGTTAGTTTATGTTGTGTTAAGAAAAAGGGATTCGAAATTGGTGGATTTATATATAAACTGTCATTTGAAAATTCCTGAAAACCAATTTGAGAATTAAATTCTGAACTTCTTCCCTTTTCTTTAAACTGATTTTCCAATGTTAATTTTGCTATGCTAAATCATCACATGTAGTGTTGTTTGAATGATGGGTTGTAATGGTATTGGGGACTATTTGGATTTAAATTAGTGATTGGGATATATGGTTCTAATTTGACATTAATGGTTAGGTTGTTTTGAACTGCCATCTTTCCTTTTTTCCTGAGAACTTCTCACTAGCTTTTGATTCAAATTCCTGAACACTCTACACAAACACACATGTATTCATATACTGATTCATATTCCATGTTAACACTATATCACCTAACACCCTCACCTAACACCCTCACCCTCATATGACACTGTCTCCATACACACACACCCTCACACTTAGCCAGGCTAGAAATTCTCACTGTCTTTAGATTCCAATTCCTGAACACACTCTACACACACACAGGTATCTACACTTCCTAATTCCTAAGTTCTCATTGACACACATTACACTCTACTGTTCACATGTAGACACACACACCTTGACACAAGCACATGTATTCCTCCCTATCACTCTATGTATATACATATATATGTGTATATATACACATATATATGTGTATATATGTGTATATATATATACACATATATGTATATATACACATATATATGTGTATATAAAAAAAAAATACACATATATGTATATATGTGTGTATATATATATATATATATATATATATATATATATATATATATATATACATATATATATATATATACATATATATATATATATATACATATATATATATATATATATATATATATATTTTGGAACCAGGTAAATTGTTTCTGGAATCGCTCCCACTGGGATTCGAACTCCTGACCACTCGGGCCGCATGCATCTCTCTTAACCACTAGGCTAGAGGTCATTTGCATATATATATATATATATATATATATATATATATATATATATTTTTATATATATATATATATATATATATATATATATATATATATATATATATATATATTATAATATAGCCTATGTCTAATGTGGTTATTTATATTAAATTAAATATATTTTAAATATGTGAAATGTGTGTGAACTACACTAAATTAGATTAATATTGTAATGTGTGAATATGTATGATATAGCTGTATAGCCTATGGCCTATATACAGGGCATATAGCCTATGGGTGTATACCTATGGCTCATAGCCTGTGTGTGTGGCTTGAATGCCTAGTGATTCTGTTGTTGGCTTGTATAGCCTAGATAGTGTGCGTGCTTGCTAGAATAGGCTGGTTAGGCTTAGTGAGACTTGTTTGGGTTAGGCTTGACCTAGTTGACCTAGTTTGACTAGTTTAGTTGACTAGAGTTGACCGAGAGTTGAATTTAGTCTAGTTTGACTCCAAACATCATAGAGATGCATTGTAGCAGTCTGATATATTATTTTAGACTTATAGTGACTTGTACTATTCTATAGGAGACAGACACCACTCCTCGGACAGTAGATACTCTTCAGATACTCAGGATACAGGCGAGTACATTCTCTAATCATTTCATATCCTGCTTAGGAGTATATTTCCTGCTTTAGATTACTTTACATGATGCTGACACGTTGGAAACACGAATTAGTACTATATGAATCTTGTCATGTGATGTTATTCCCTTAGCGGATACATCTGGTATTTCATGTTCGTGTACTTTATCATGAGCATCGTGTACTCCTTGTGTTCGTGCTTTTCGTATACAAATCGTGTGAAATTGTGTATACTCATGTGCTCACATGATCTTCGTGTACGACTATACTTCGTGTGTAATAACATAACATGGCTAGATCCTTGTGTATTGATTGGGGCGGAGGAGTAGAAGTGGTTATGTATTCAATCCAGTAGATTACTCGTGTGCAACCTCTTTAGATCACTCATGTACAACATCGTGCCGTTTACATAACCGTCTTGTACTCTGAATCACTAACACTGTTAGTTCTCATATATATTGTATCTATTTACTTACAGTCTTCCTTTTCATCATGTTATTCTTTCAGTTTCCTGTATCTTACTCTCTAGCATGTTTATATTTTCTAACCTGTTATGATTTGTTGAGATGTACTCACTACAACAGAAATACCTTTTAATGACGGCTAAAAACCGTCATTAATGACAAACCATGACGCTTTTTTTTTCCAAAGCAAGCGTGATAAAAACGGGTGTTATAAATGTTTTTTAAAAGCGTCATAAATAAAAACGTCATGAATATGATGAGTTTCTGCTACACTTATTTTCAGCGTAGTTTGAAAGCGTTATGAATAGATAATCTATACAAACTCTATTCAACACATTTATAACGCTCAATTTTGCACATTTATATATTACTTTCCAAAAAATTATAGATCAATGCTCAATGTTGCTCAATTCAATTTCAAAACATTCATTTTGAACCATATTCACAAGAAAACATCTAAATGTTATAGAGTACCATTTAATCCATTTACAAATATATACATAATATATATCACCATCTTCATTACATTTTTTCAAAATAGGACATCCAAATACATATATTTACAACTACTACTAGTAAGTAGACCATCAAAACTATTAGTATATTGGCTTCAACTTTGAGCACATCAAAATTGTCGGCATCACGTAGCAAAATCCTGAAAAAGATAAAAAAATATATTACCAAAAGACCTAGAGCTAGGGTTTAGAGTGAGACCTAGAGTTAGGGTTTGTGGGAGATTGAAAGGAGGAGATAGGAAATTTTAGGGTTTGGGGAGAGGAGGGAAGAGGGGGCAGAAGGAGAGCAAGGAGAATGAGAGTTCTTCTGAGTAAAATCGGAGGGGGGTGGAATATATTACAGAAAGTTTATTACAAGTTTGCCACCGCTCTAAACTATTAATAACGTTTTGTTTTATAAACGTTATAAAAAGCCCAGAATTAGCCCAAACCGTCATAGAAAAAATGTATTTTTCAACTTGATAACGCTTATGTATCAGCCGTCATTAAAACTTCTTGTCGAGCGTCATTAATAGGTCTTTTTGTTGTAGTGACTGTACTCGCTTCTGTCCTGACTGGACCTGTTAAAAATATTACAGAGGATGAGGCTGAGGCGTTCTGCCCTACTTATTACGGTGCGATCCTAGAGGACTGCTGTGACCTGGACCAGCAGCAGGGCCCACTAGCAGTAGATGACACTCCCCTAGATTAGGATGTCTTCATCTATCTTTTCTGGATTACTGTATTGAGATATTGAGATGATTCTGGATATATATTTATCTTGGACACTTAGACTTTATCTGGATTGTATTCTCTGTGGTTTTCATTCTGTTCTTATCTATCTATCTATCTATCTATCTATCTATCTTTTATCATGCTCTACCTTAGATATGATTGAGACTGTATTTGCTATGTCACCTCCATTCGGAGTGTATATACTGTACAGGTACCTTTATATTGTTAGATGTTGACCTAGGACAGCGTTCTACCATCGACACTGCGGCGTAGGCTGGACGTACCCACGTCACATGCCCTTACTCTAGGGTGCGGGTCGTGACACATTTTTAGTGGTGGCCCATGCAGGTCTAGATTAGAATGTAGTGGTATTTGAACTAGAGTATTACTACAGCATGCAGTAGGATTAGGATATTTTGAAGGTACTCAATCACACTAGGAAAAACTCCTTATCAGATTTCTTTTATCTAAATTTGTTACTTATCGTCTTCCCTTGAATATAAACTGTCCTCCTATGATTTTTTGCTTCATTCTCAGTAATTGCTTCTTGTTTTGATCTGTCTTTATGATGGTTATGGAGACACGATCTCATCGCTCCGGTCCGGAGGATACTATCGAGAGGCCGGCCGCCTCTCATTATTTCAGCAGGGCCTCGAGACCGCAACTCCTGTTGTGCCGACTCAGGTTGGTGTTTCTGCTACATTGGAGGTACACCTCCGTCTGTACAGAGACCTTTTTCCCGTCATTCCCGATTTCTCTCAGCAGCAGCGGTTCATACAGCATCAGCAGCAGGTAAAGGAAAACCAGCAAGGGCGAGCTTTCACCATGACAGCCGAAGATGCACAGGCCATTAGAGATCTTGCTATAGGTTTCGAATTTCTCGATTCCATTTTCGCAATTGCCTCTTATAACTATCTTGAAATTCGATTCCATCTGTTCCTTGTTGACTGATCCATTTTGTTCTGTTGTTCCTGTGTTATGGTTGTTTTTCTTCTGAGAAAAATCATATGGGCTAGGTTACCTCAGTTATGGGATCTAGAATCTTTGATAGTCGTGTTAACTGGCATAGTAAGGACAAATAGTCAGATTTTGGACGTATTTCTCGAGTGTGGGAATTTAAGATTTTCGCCGTCGCATGCGGCAATGCAAAAATTTTAAATACCATGAACCTAGAGGTATGTACCTTAGTCAAGGACTCTGTGATTATCGTAGCCTTGCTCACTAGCATGACAAAGACTATGAATAACATAATTTTGGACAGACGCATATGATTATCATACCCTTCTGCTGTTATAAAAATTGTATTCCATCATCAAATAACTTAAGAGTAGGGATATTTAGTTTTGTAGAGCTTATTCATATGTAGTTCTTTCATAGTGTAATGATATGATGACTTGTAGAGTGTCTGTACCCTAGAGATGATAGTTAGCATTGGTATTAGAAAAGTAACCTATTGTTGATGATTTCCCTGTTATTTATAATACCAACCAGTTTACATATAGGATGTTAGTATGCCTTACAGCCTTGATGATTGTTATTATTTTTCTTTACCTTTTTCCAGTGAGGCACCCATGATCAGAGCCTGTCCTTGAGTATAGTTGTAGTTTTACCTAAGACTGAGAGCTCTATATATATAGATAGGTTACAGATGGTATTGGCATATGTGATATGGGTTTGGTTAGTATCTATAGGTCATTGTTGTATAGGATTATTGACATGTTGTTAACCTATATTGGTCCAGTTTCTATTTTAGTTAAGTTCTCTTTGTGTTGAGTTCAGTCATGTTTGATTAACCTTTATAGGCAGTGTGCAGACCCTTCACTAGATATCCTGTTCCCTTGGATCATACTTGTACAAGTTGTTCGCTGCACTTAACATTTCATTACCTACCATATTGTATCATAGATTTCACTGGACCATTGTTCAGACCCCAATTATTGACTCACCAATATAACCATCAACCCCTTATTATATTCTGCATATCTGGAGAGTTAGTATCATGTATATTAGAGGTCTGCACTCATCCTTACTTCTGTACATGGTGACCTACTGCATCTCTTAGCATTTTACCTTACTAGATAGCCTTACAATACCCTTCATTATAACTTGCAGTACCTGCCCTACAAAACCTTTTTGGGCAGGGTTGTTCAGTCCATTTAGGACAGTTATATTCATTGGGGATATAATATGGTTGTTGATAAGAGTTCTCCCTTGATCATTGTTCTGTCCCTCTTTCATTGTATTAGATACAGATGATAGCCCATCTGTCCAGATACATGTCCAAACCCTTTCTTTTATTGTTGGTTCAGTCATCCAAAAGCCTCTACCTGGGCATTGGTTCAATTTTCCATATAAAGGTGTCCTACATATCATTGTCCTACATATGATTATTCTGCATCTTCATGTGCAGCCATGCTACACCACTGTTCTATCCCAATACACCCTGCAGTATCTGACCTCTTCTTGGAGTGATAGGCAACTAGTAGGGAGTTGGTGTTATTAGACTTTGAGTAGAGTTGAGGTGATGAGGGTAAAGCATATATATATAGCTTGTATATATGTAATATATTTTGATTTGGTATGTAGCCTGCACTCATTTGCAGTATACTGCCTATTGTATTCTCTGTACACTAGTTTGGTTCACTTCTTTCAGACTACTATCCTGCATGTAGTTAGATCAGCCAGATAGAGAGGAGAGCCCAGGTTGATCTAGAGGCATGTTTCAGTCACCATGTAGATTTTCTTTCACTTTGACTTTACAAGTGGACCCAAATGTCCTGTGCTTTAGCTTATAAATTCAGCCTCCTTAGCATCATTCCCTTTTGCCTATATTGATGTTTCAGACCATTCATCCTTAGCCTAAATTCTAAGCAT
This sequence comes from Iris pallida, assembly GCA_029216955.1. Lineage (NCBI taxonomy): Eukaryota > Viridiplantae > Streptophyta > Magnoliopsida > Asparagales > Iridaceae > Iris > Iris pallida. The sequence goes on from JANAVB010013219.1 coordinate 24,099, forward strand.
TTGTTTCAGTCCCTTATAAGTTTAGTCTACTTTAACCCTTTGATGATCAGTTATATATATATATATATATATATATATATATATATAAATAAATAAATATATATATATATATATATATATATATATATATATATATATATATATATATAGATGATATACTTAGGATATATGTGATGGGTTGTTGTTCTTGAGCTTATGTATATGTGGTATTTGGGATTTGTGTGTTTAGATTATGGGTATTTAGTTATGGGTGACTTGATAGGATTTGGGAAGTTAAGAGTTAGTCTATTATAGAGTTTTTCTTTTGCTAAATTCTAGTTGCCAACACCTAGATAGCTAGCATAGGTAAAATCCTAAGAAGTTGACCTGTTGTTGACCAAATGCTTGGATGTTAACAAATTTACTAGTTGTTGACCATTGTCTATGTTTGACTTAGTTGACTGGAGATAGGATTAGAAACAGGTTGTTGTTGTGTTTGTTTGATCGTGTTTGATTATTTAGTAACTTGAGACCTTGCTTGTGATTAGGTTGGAGACATGGTTTTTCTGCGGATATCACCGACTCGTGGTACTATACGTTTTCGTGGAGGTGGGAAGCTTAGCCCGCGCTTCATCGGACCTTTCGTGATCAGCGGGAGGGTTGATGATGTAGCTTATAGGCTAGACTTGCCACCTGTATTAGTGGGTGTCCACAACGTATTCCACGTATCACAGTTGAGACGGTACGTGGCTGACCCTAGCCATGTGCTTGATCACTCGGAGATTGAGGTTGGACCTACTCTCAGTTATCCAAAGCAGCCTGTGGAGATTCTGGATCACCGAGAGAAGGTGCTGAGAAACCAGGTGATACCCTTAGTTTACGTCGCATGGAGGCATCATTCTCCAGGAGAGTCTACCTGGGAGCGGGAGGATGAGATGCACGAGCGATACCCATATCTGTTTGCACCGTGAGGTATGATTATCTATCCTTCTTATCAGTTTAGTTTCGACTTTTAATATCTAGGACGAAATTATTTTAAGGGAGATAGATTTGTCACTACCACATTTCTAGCTTGAGGGTATTTTGTCATTTTGGGTGAAGTTTGAATTTTTAATTAATTTATTGAATTGGTGAATTCTAGTTTGACTTTGACTTACTGAGACTAGTGGACTAGCCTAGAACCTAACCCTACCTATGGTAACCCTAGTCTAACTTGAGTTAACCCATTTTAGTCATTAGAGATTAGTTTTAGAATGAGGGGATTTTGTTTAGTGAATTTAAGTCATGACTTATGGTTTTATGAAATGGCTTATGACTTCATGACTTAATTGATCATGACTTAAGCCCATATGCCAATTTAGGAAACCCTAACCCTAATTATGCAACCCATGACCAGCCATAGGAGAACCCCTCCCTATTTAATGTCATGTTGAGGTGTTCTTGCCTCTTTTAGAGCTTGACCTAGAAATTGAAGAAAAGATATTTTCTCCCCTTCCAAAAATCTCCATAAATTAATTTTAATTCCTTTTTAACCCTAGTCTTTTGCATTAGGATCTAATTTCTGTATGTTTATTATTTCTGGAGGTTCATCTCAGTTTTGGGTTCATTTGGAGCATTGGAGTTGGTATTTGGAATCTTTCCATTGGGGCTTTCTTGGAGGATTGGCACACATAGGTAAACACCCTCAAATTATCATTTAATCCTGATTTTAGTACATGATAGCTTAGGTATAGGTGTCTCCTAGCTACTGTAGAAATTTGTGTCATTTGCATTAGGTTACGTGTCCGTATCGGACACGTATCAAACCTATAGGCTAGGTGTTCGACGAAATGTCCGAATCGACTCGATTTGCTGTTTTTGCAAATTTATTTGAATAGAAAGCTAGATCTAGGGTTTTCTTATGGATTTCTAATATTTCTTCCTAATTTTAGTTTCATGTCGTGTCCACACGGGGACACGAACACGCTGACCGCACGCACATGTACTGTGTCCTGCATCACGGGGCTGATAACTCCCGACACAGGACACATGGACACGCCAAAATTGGTGAGTATGATGGGGCATTGTCTTCCACCATCCTTCCAAAATTTGGGTCGATATGGTTGTGTGTGCGAGGAGAAATCCTCCCAGCACTGGCAGCACGGCCTGTCGTTGCGCGCGCAAAAGCGCTACTGATACGCAGTTGACACGGACACGACACGTGTCACGGACACTGTGCAGGCAGTCCTAGGGGTAGCCCTACCCCTGGCACACGTGTACACAAGGCCACGTGTCACCACGCGGCCTGTGTCGCACGCGGGACACGCGTGCACGCGTGTACGACACTGTGCACTGTACAGTGCACGTGTACGTGTCTGTAAGTGTTTGGACACGTTCGTGTCAACTTGGTGGGACATGAATGACTTGTTTGACACGTGTACACATGTCACATGAATTACCAACCAATTAATTGACATATTAACCTATTTTTAGTATTCGAATTTGAATTTTCCATGTGGACTGATACATGCTTTCAGTTTTAATATTTTGAGTTTATTTCTAGTTTCAAACTGATTGAGTGATGTTTATTTGTCATATTAAACTCATGTACATATGTACTAACCACTGCTAGTTCAGATTTGCGTATTAGATTAGGTTTTTGTACTTGGTAATGGAAATTTGTATATGAGTTGGACTGTTATATAAGTTGACTGATACATGTATTTCAGTTTTGATTTTGATTTTCATTCCCTATTCTAAACTGAGTTTGAATCTTCAATTCCATGTTTATTCCTAATATATGGTTGTTAGTTGTTTAAATGTTAGTTTATGTTGTGTTAAGAAAAAGGGATTGGAAATTGGTTGATTTATATATGAACTGTCATTTGAAAATTCCTGAAAACCAATTTGAGAATTAAATTCTGAACTTCTTCCCTTTTCTTTAAACTGGTTTTCCAATGTTAATTTTTCTATGCTAAATCATCACATGTAGTGTTGTTTGAATGATGGGTTGTAATGGTGTTCGGGACTATTTGGATTCAAATTAGTGATTGGGATATATGGTTCTAAGTTGACATTAATGGTTAGGTTGTTTTGAACTGTCATCTTTCCTTTTTTTTTCCTGAGAACTTCTCACTAGCTTTTGATTCAAATTCCTGAACACACTACACAAACATACATGTATTCATACACTGATATTCACATTCCATGTTACCACTATATCACCTAACACCCTCATCCTCATATGACACTGTCTCCATACACACACACCCTCACACTTAGCTAGGCTAGAAATTCTCACTGTCTTTAGATTCCAATTCCTGAACACACTCTACACACACACATGTATCTACACTTCCTAATTCCTAAGTTCTCATTGACACACATTACACTCTACTGTTCACATGTAGACACACACGTTGACACAAGCACATGTATTCCTCCCTATCACTCTATGTATATACATATATATATATATGTATATATATATATCTATATGTGATATAAATATTATAATATAGCCTATGTCTAATGTGGTTATTTATATTAAATTAAATATATTTTAAATGTGTGAAATGTGTGTGAACTATACTAAATTAGATTAATATTGTAATGTGTGAATATGTATGATATAGCTATATGGCCTATGGCCTATATACAGGGCATATAGCCTATGGGTGTATACCTATGGCTCATAGCCTGTGTGTGTGGCTTGAGTGCCTAGTGATTGTGTTGTTGGCTTATATAGCCTAGATAGTGTGTGTGCTTGCTAGAATAGGCTGGTTAGGCTTTGTGAGACTTGTTTGGGTTAGGCTTGACCTAGTTTGACTAGTCTAGTTGACTAGAGTTGACCGAGAGTTGACTTTAGTCTAGTTTGACCCCAAACATCATATAGATGTATTGTAGCAGTCTGATATATTATTTTAGACTTATAGTGACTTGTACTGTTCTATAGGAGACAGACACCACTCCTCGGACAGTAGATACTCTTCAGATACTCAGGATACAGGCGAGTACATTCTCTGATCATTTTATATCCTGCTTAGGAGTATATTTCCTGCTTTAGACTACTTTACATGATGCTGACACGTTGGAAACACAGATTAGTACTATATGGATCTTGTCGTGCGATGTTATCCCCTTAGCGGATACATCGGGCATTTCATGTTCGTGTACTTTATCATGAGCATCGTGTACTCCTTGTGTTCGTACTTTTTGTGTACAAATCGTGTGAAATCGTGTATACTCATGTGCTCACATAATCTTCGTGTACGATTATACTTCGTATGCAATAACATAACTCGGCTAGATCCGTGTGTATTGATTGGGGTGGGAGAGTAGAAGTGGTTATGTATTTAATCCAGTAGATTACTCATGTGCAACCTCTTTAGATTACTCGTGTACAACATCGTGCCGTTTACATAACCGTCTTGTACTATGAATCACTAGCACTGTTAGTTCTCATATATATTGTATCTATTTACTTACAGTCTTCCTTTTCATCATGTTATTCTTTCAGTTTCCTGTATCTTACTCTCTAGCATGTTTATATTTTCTAACCTGTTATGATTTGTTGAGATGTACTGTACTCGCTCCTGTCCTGACTGGACTTGTTGAAAATATTACAGAGGACGAGGCTGAGGCGTTCTGCCCTTCTTATTACGGTACGATCCTAGAGGACTGCTGTGACCTGGACCAGCAGCAGGACCCATTAGCAGTAGATGACACTCCCCTAGATTATGATGTCTTCATTTATCTTTTTTGGATTACTGTATTGAGATATTGAGATGATTCTGGATATGTGTTTCTCTTAGACACTTAGACTTTATCTGCATTGTATTCTCTGTGGATTTCATTCTGTTTTTATCTATCTATCTATCTTTTGTCATGCTCTACCTTAGATGACATTGAGACTGTATTTGCTATGTCACCTCCATTCGGAGTGTATATACTGTACAGGTACCTTTATATTGTTAGATGTTGACCTAGGACAACGTTCTACTGCCGACACTGCGGCGTAGGCTGGACGTACCCACGTCTCGTGCCCTTACTCTAGGGTGTGGATCGTGACACAAAAGTTTGAGTAGACAATAAAATTACTTTTTATTCAACTTCCAAGACAACTTTTTCACTTCTTCTTTTATATATATATATATATATATATAAGTCATTTTGAAGGGACAGATGCTCACAATAGGGTTGGAGATGCTCTAATAATCAACTTTTTTTTAATTGTCCGTCAATTGGGCGCATCAGTACACGGAGAATGGTGTTGACTTGGCAGAATTCGAAGGGGGCAGATTCATTGGTATTAATGGCATATAAATGGCAGTAGTTGGAAGAGTTTGTTCTAGTCATACTTAGCTTTATTTGAGAAGGGGCAGATGCATTGGTATTAATGTAAATTAATTGAATTGAATTCGAAGTGACTGCCACTTGGCGCATGAGTTCGAGTTTTCCTTGCCTATAAATGGCAGTAGTGTAGGGAGAGTTTGTTCTCGTCTCACTCAGCTTTTCTTATGGAGATGGACTCTACCGATCCCCCGCCTTGACAAGACGCTTTCCTGTTGGTTGTCGATCTCCTTGTTCGAAGAAGCTTTGGTTGTGAAGTCCTTCAGAAGACTGAGATATGCCTAGTGGACTGTCCGTGTTCGTGCACATCATCGACTGTGTGCCATGATGTTGGTTACTGGAAGAGCCCCAGGGTTTGGCTTGATTGCCAATCCACACTCTGTCGAAGCTTCCGCACGTTGATTCGCTCTGACTATGCACGGTGTTCTACATCACGAAATTCCTTTGCCTCAAGGAGTTCCTTTATCTCAAGGAATTCCTTTACACGTTGATGATAAAGTGATTTGCTCTGAAGATGCACGGTATTCCGTGTTCGTGCACTTCATCAGAAGACTGAGATGTGCTTAGTTTCTATGTTCGTGCACTTAATCGACTGTGTGCCATGACGTTGGTTACTGGGTCTGGGATCGCCGCGACCTAGTTTTTGTTATGATGGAAGAGCCACAGGAACTCCTTTGCCTCAGTGAGTTCCTTTGCTCTAACGATGTACGATGAAGTGATTTGCCTCAAGAAATTTCTTTGCCTCAAGGAGTTCCATTGCTCTGACGATGCACAATGAAGTGATTTGCCTCAAGGAATTCCTTTGCCTCAAGGAGTTCCATTGCTCTGACGATGCACGATGAAGTAATTTGCCTCAAGGAATTCCTTTGCCTCAAGGAGTTACATTGCTCCGACGATGCACGATGAAGTAATTTGCCTCAAGGAATTCCTTTGCCTCAAGGAGTTCCTTTGCTCTGACGATGCACGATGAAGTGATTTGCTCTGACGATGCTCGCACGTTGCTCACATTCCACTTTTTTTTGGTAGTAGGATTTTATGTAGTAGTTCAAACTTTCATATGTAAATAAAAGTCAAACTTTTCGTAGTTTTGACAATGTAAATATAATTCAAAAATAATTTTATTATAAAAGATAGAGCAGACCAGACGTTATAAAAGACATAAGTTCCTTGCCCAATTACATAATTACATTGTTGTTTTACAATGTCATTGCTAGGTTGGTATTACATATTCGCTTGAAAGCAACTTCTTAGCCCATACCAACCTTATCATTGTAATCTTCTGGTGAGTGTCATCGTCATTTCCTTCGGGTATATCGAAGGGAGTAGTCATCAATCTCATCATATAATACATTGTGTACAAGAGGCAGTTGGGTGCCTGTTGTTGTGGGCATCGTGGAGAAAAATTCAGCATTGTTCTCTCATACTCCATCTTCGCCGGGCATCTCATCATATCAACTTTTCTCCTGACGATAGGTTCTAAGATCTTCTTTATTAATTCTGCATCCACCTTGTCCTTTTCGTATGTGGTTTGTCTCAAGGAGTTGTAGTGTGTATAGTCGTAGGAGATAAAGTTGAATGTGAGCAGCGTATAGTGTCTGATGGATACATGAAAGAGTGGGATGAATAGAAAATCTATGTCATCCTCTAAACCCATAACGAAGTCTTCTATATCTGTTTTAAAAGTTTCAAGGGCGCCGGCTTTTGCTTCTGGTTCAATGGCACGTTCAACGATGTTCTGTTTTCCAAAAATAAAACACTATATCATGAGTAATTTTTTTATGTCATTTTTTATCGGTGTACACATGAATATGGATTTTTCTGTTTGAATTCTTATCAATGTGTGGGGTATCAAGAATGCAGACCACTTATGTTGCACGTCCTTTGAACTTGACGGGGAATACCTTCTTGCAATGCCTTGAATTTCTCTCAGCTTCCTTATTATTAGGTTCAGTATGCCAGCCTCCATGTCTTTATAGTTGAGTATGTCTTGCAGGTCTATTGCCGACAGCTAGATTACAACTTCATTTTCACCCTCTTTCGACAAAAATAAGTATACAATATCACTGCACATAAATTTAGTTCAGATTAAATTAATAGAGATTCTCAGGACATAATTGTGAAAAAGTCTAAAAAAAAAGAAAAAAAGGGTCATTCGCCGGCCAACAGACACGGAGAATGATAATTCACCGTCCAACTAATACGGAGAATGGTTGTTCTCCGTTATGAATTGGACGGACATTGGTTGAGTTCAGAATACATACTTAGGACACTTCTTTTTGGGAATTACGATGTCAATGTATTGCTTCTTCAGCTCTTAGAGTTCACCGTATTCCCTTAGTATGACACGGTTCCTCTTTAATTCAACCATTTTGGCGTCTTCTCCGAATTTCGGAGCGACATTCATCTTCCGCTTTATATTAGCCTCTTTAACTGTATTCTTTTCCAAGGGAGTAACATCTTCATCGGCTAATGGCGTTGATAGTTTTCTGAACCTCTTTTCCCCCGATCCTCCTCTTTTTTTGGCTTCTTTTGGAGCAGCAAGTTCAACAGCTGCTTGAGTCTCCTCATGCTGCAATACTACAACAATGGCTTGGAGATCAGCAATTTTTGCATCCTTTTCAATGGCTTCAATATTCAACGATTCAACTTTATTTTGAAGCACCTTTTTCTCATTAACGAGCCTTTTATTTATTTCTCTAAGCTGCTCGGTTATTTGTACTGAAATAAAACAAACAACAATAAAATGTATGATGTGAATCTAACACAGAGAATGACATTCTCCGTGTAATATAACACGGAGAATAGCATTCTCCGTTTGGAATTACACGGAGAATAACCTACCGAGTATCAAAATGATAGAGAATAGCAATTATCCATTTCAAATAACACGAAGAATGCCATTGTCCATGTTATTATACACGAAGAATGGCCATTCTCCTGGAAGATTACAAATCAGAAATTTGAAATAGAAAAGATTTTACCTGTGCATGTAGCTTTTTAACATTGTCGATGAGCTGTGCATTTTCAGCAATAAGAACAGAATTCTGCTTTCTCAAATCCTCCATTTCGAACACAGAGCTCTCCATCACAACGTTGATTGCACGTTGTTGTGCTTCTTGTGTCTCGAGCTCTTTCAGCTTTTCTTTGAGTTTCTCGTTCTCAAGGTTGGCTGCACGTAACTGCGCTCCTTGTGCCTCCATCTTTTTTAACTTTTCTTTGAGTTCTTCATTCTGCGCAAGAATATCAGAATGATGTCTTCTCAAATCCTTCAATTCCTGTGCTGAGTCGTCCATCACAGCGCCCATTTCATCATGCTGTGGTATCTGTTGTTCATCAAAATTATCTCCACCTGCTTGTTGGTGCTCTTTCTCTTCCTCTTTTTCAACTTCTTGTATAGGTGGCTCATCTTCTTTGTGTCCTTCTTTCCCAACAGGTATAACCAGATCTTCGAATATCATCTTCGATCTCAAGTTGTTGTGATATTCGACCTTGAGGAAGTTTAAGATTTCGTACCCATTCCTTGTAAAAAATCTTGGGTAATCAAGAATTGGGTCGAACTTCCTTTTCATAAATGTACTATGTTCTGCAAACCAATAGAGGAAGTATATTGTGCAACCTTCCAATTTGGAGTAAGCCATTGAGTAATCCTCCCGTTTAGTTTTGCTTCTAGTCCTCTTATGTTGTTCATTACATATGCCAGGATTAACCTTGGCCAGCATATACTGTTGATGACGTCTATACTGTCTACCAAGGCCAAGAATCTGTACGGTAAATTTGAACCGCCAGACATTATGAAGAATACTGTTTGGCACAAGTGGATGATTATTAGCTTGGCCAAATCATCTGGATTAACATCGTTATCTTGGCCACGAAGCCGGTGTAACAATTCAAAGAACTTCTTTCACTTCCTTATTCGTGACTTCTGAGTGTTTGCCCTTAGAATTAGCCAGCAACCTTGTGAAGTGATCCCTACACAGGCTCAATAATACTGGTGGTGTGGGCTGCTGTTATTTTTCTATTATCAATCTTATGTAAATAATATCATTATCGCTTTCTTCATTCAGCGGTAGGCCGAAGATGACTGTCATATCATCGACGCTTGGCGCGATTTTAACAATGGTGCTTAATTCAAAGCACCCGACGCCATCTTCTTCTTATGTGTAACTTGCAATTAAATTCTCAAGCCCTTCCGTTACATTGGCCAATTCGGAGACGTGGACCCTTTTTGGTAGAAAATCTCGACAAAATTCTAGAAATCAGTATTCTCAAGGAATCAATAACTGGCTCAGGTAAACGACCAACATCTATATTGACCACCTCCATAAGATTTATCATTGGCTTGAAAGTAGAACGGAAAAGTCTTGATTCCTTATTCCTGATAAATTTTTTCTACAAAACAAAAAAAACAAATTAGGTTTCTGTCAACTATTCTCCGTCGACATAAAACAGAGAACAACCATTCTGCGACAAATTGACACGAAGAATGATCATTCTCCGTATTAATTAACACGGAGAATGGCCATTCTTATGGGTTTTAACACTGGGAATGATATTCTCCGTGCAATTTATAACAAGAATGTCATTCTCCGTTTCAAATTAAACAGAGAATAGCATTCTCAATCATTTTAATACTGGGAATGGCATTCTCCGTGTAATTCAACACGGAGAATAGCATTCTCCGTTTCAAATGACACGGAGAATGTTATTCTCCGTTTAAATTAAAATGGAAAATGAACATTCTAATGTGTTTTAACACTAGAAATGTTATTCTCCGTTTTAAATTACACGGAGAATGGCATTCTCTGTTCCAAATTAAATAGAGAATAGAAACCTCAATCGTTTTAACACTGGGAATGCTATTCTTCGTGTAATTCAAAACGGAGAATGCTATTCTCCGTTTTTAAAAATACAGAGAATAGTATTTTCTTTCCTTTTAACTCTTGTAATGCCATACTCCATTTAATTTAACACGGAGAATAGAATTCTCCGATTCAAATTACACGAAGAATAGTATTCTCCGTTTAAATTAACACGGAGAATAGCATTCTCATGTGTTTTAACACTGAGAATGCCATTCTCCATTAAATTAAACAGAGAATGATATTATTTATTTAAATTACACGGAGAATGGCATTCCCAGTGTAATTTGACAGAGAGAATGAACATTTAAATGCGTTTTAAGATGGAGAATGTCATTCTCCGTGTAATATATACAGAATTTGCGAACATAAACTCAAAGTAATACCTTCTGTTTGTACTTCTTCTTGTACTTCTTTTTTCTTAGCATCTTTTTCCTTTTTCTTCTGTACAACTTTCTTAGAATAGGGTTACCGTTGTTCTCCGTCTTTCCCTTTTGGATTTTTTGCAACTAGTGCATCTTCTCTAATTGGTGATGCTGTCGGTGATGATTCTGCCGCTGCTGACGACATGGTGTGAAGATTGTGAATGGGGAGGAAGGTTTGAAGATTTTGGAGGAGAATGACCTAGGTTTGAGAACAGAATGGCGTATGGAAGAAGAGGAAGAATTGAAACTGTTTTTTTGTAATAATAGGGTTCGGAGGTGTTTTGAATTAATTAGAAGGGCAAAAAGGTCATTCGGTGGAAGGGCAAAAAGAATCAAAATTGTTTTTTATATATTTTTTGTTAATTCTGGGCACGCGATGAAACGTTATTTTGTGGTGGATTTTACATAAAAATTTTACAATTTTTGGGCATTTCATAAATTTTTACAAATTTTAGGATTATATTGCAGCAAGATTATGAAACAAATGAACATTTTGATATCATTTTTATCCCACATTTTAAGAACATTACAACTCAACAAAACAAATGAACATAATACATTAGATATAAAAGAAGAAGAAGAAAAAAATATCGTCTTCCATACTCAATCATTTCAGTTTGGACTCCTTTCTGCTTAATTATATTATGTACGCAACTTGGATAGTACTTCATTGTGCTCTGAAGTTGTAATCCATTCAGCAACTTTGTGTCTTTCCATTCCCGCATCAAACTGCATATAACAAACATAACATCAAAAATATTGCTCTAAAAAGTGTAAGTTTTTGACGACATATTTTTAGAGTTACATTGAGAGAACGGTAGTCCAGACTACATCGGTCTTTCATGAATACAATTACAAAAATCCCACAATCAACTAAATTGCCTTGGCGGAGAACATAAGGATGACGTTTTATTGCAAAAGTTGAAAAGCTGAACCTAGCATCTCTCAACTTCAAAATCTCTTCTTCGAGAAAGAGATCTAAGTTTGAAAGCTACAATTACGAGAATACAATATGTATTTGTATACCACGGATCTTGTACGCAATTCATAAAAACTGATGAATATGAGCTTACTATTTCTTTTATGACTGATTTGTTTTGAATCGGATCATCTGTAGATGCAAGTGAGTCCTAAATTTCAGCAGTCCTTATTTTAACCAGAACTCTTGTAAGAGTGTAGTGTCCGTCCAAAAGAATGGGTATGTATATCTAAATCAGGATTAATTAGGTAGAACAAATTAGTAAATTTTCAGAAAATTAGGATTAATATTTAAACAGAAATACGTTAATACCTCGTTACAAATGCTTAACGATCCCACATAATCCTTGAAATATTTGCACTTCTTCCATATTTCATGAAGCTTTTTGTCAGATGGAGGTAACATTCCTTTTTACATACACATCAATTAATACATTATAAAGGACAAACAAACGAGAAAATTGTTAATGCATATGCATTGAAGAATAAAATGCTCATTCACCGTTATCCTTATTGGTAAAAACCATACATTAGCTTTATTGGAGGTTCTTTTCCGTTCCTCCGCGGTGAGAAGAGCAGAGACAATGCCTACAATCTGAATAAATTATTAAAAATATCAGCGATGGAATCGAAGTAAACATAGATGACATCTAGAAGAAATATACTATCTATATATACCCCATTTTTAATTCTCGTTAAAGGAGCTAAGGACTTCATCTCAGCCTGAGACACATAGATTTTGTTGCAAGATGATATTATTTCTCTAAGAAAAGAAACAAATAAATTAGGAGAAAAAAACTGTACTAGTACACTTGCTAGACTTCGAGGTTGAAGTTTTTGTTAAACTTTTCAATGGTGTGACCGGATCTAAATTTCTACGCTTTTTTTTTGAAGAACTGCTAAAGTCAGTTTCTTCTGTAGGACACAATGCGAGAATTCGGTCCATTGCTTTATTATGATTCTATAGCAGCACGTCGTCCTCATCGAAAGATTCAACCAAAACCTCCTCCATATTATTAAATACTCCAGATGAAGTTGCCTTCTTCAAAGTTGGAGATTCTTCAATCTTCTCCAAATGACGAGATAAATTCATTTGTTCAATTTCTATTGAACCAAGCTTAGAATTGATCAATACAACTTGAGCTGAAATCGTCGACAGTTGTTCTTCAATCCTGCACAACATACGCGGATTGAAGGTTTCATTTGGAGCTGACAACCAATCTTCTACGTCTTCTACATTTCCCACGACACGCGTAGACATCTTGAGAACAAGAAAACTATTATATTTCAGAAAACTATTCTATGTATTTCAGAATAAATAATAGTACTATGAAACAAGAAAACTATTGTATATATAGCAAGAGAGAAGTACAAAAAGTGAGAAAGATGGAAAGACAAATAAATTTCGAGGCTAGCAAACAATCTACTAGCCATTTCATTGACGAGGGCTCGAGGAAGATTCTACTAGCCGTTTGAAAAGTATAAAGGTTATCATGATTAACAATTTGTGGAACTATATACGAGGTTTAATTCTGCTGGTACTCCTCATTGCTCGATGAGGGCTCGACGAAGTCCGTCGCGAACCGGAACTTCTTCTTCTTTCCTTCTTCATCTTCGTTTCTCCTTCCACCACCACCATGGCCTGTAGCTTTATAACAAAAATAGTAAATTGTTAGATGAAACAGAAAAAATTACGGAAAGATTACTAAATCAAAATCAAACAGAACACATATTCATAGAAAACATTAGATTAAAGATAAAAATGTTACAGAAGCAACCCCACAATTTTACAACAACTAAGCAGACTCTGCATTCTTTAACTAAATTAGGGATTGTGTCCTCCTTGGATTTAATTTACACAAAGAAGAGATTTGAGAGAACGAGCTTTTATCGCCTTCCTACCACTCTTTGTCCTCTGAATTCTTCTCGTACTATTATCCACATTGGCTACAGAAACTTCATCCATGTCGTCGTCGGTGTCATCATCTAGATCGCTAGCAGCGGTGGTGTCGTTCTTCCTTTCTGGCCGACACACAATTATTGTTATATATACGTAGTTGCACAAAATATTAAATTGAATGGGCGAAAGAGAAAGTAAATATGAGTTAATTTAGGGTGTTTATTGAAAAAATTGTATTGAAGAATGACCTGTTATAGCAAGTTAACAAGAGGTCAAAAGTCAAAAACAGCATTAAATGATGTCTCCTGCATTAATCAATTTGAATTTAATCTGAACCGTTGGATGTTCATCCAACGGTCCAGATTTTGGATGTATCGATACATCCAAAAAGGTGGATGTATTGTAGAATTTTCTTATATATATATATATATAATAATATATATATATTTATATATATATATTTTAATAATAAATATATAATATATATAGTCTGAACCGTTGAGATATATTTATTATATATATTATAATAAATATATAATATATATAATATATATTTTAAATGATGTCTCCTGCATTATTCAATTTGAATTTAATCTGAACCGTTGGATGTTCATCCAACGGTCCAGATTTTGGATGTATCGATACATCCAAAAAGGGTGGATGTATTGTAGAATTTTCTTATATATATATATATATATATATATATATATATATATATATATAATAATATATATATATTTATATATATATATTTAATAATAAATATATATATATATATATATATATATATATATATTTATATATATATTTTATATATATTATATATATATATATATATATATATATATATATATATATATATTTATATATATATATATATATATATATATATATATATATATATTTTTAATATATATATATATATATATATATATATATATATATATATATATATATATATATATATATATAAATAAAATATATATATATATATATATATATATATATACATGTGTGTGTATGTATATATATTACCTTGAATGAATGAATATATATAAGTATATATAAATGTGTTTGCTATTGAGTGTAACCTAGGGAGTAATGAGTCAGTTTAGGATTGACCCAATGAGCCTAAATTAGTTGAGTTGACTAGCAAGTTGACAAAAGTCAACTTTGGGTCAAACTTGATCCAAATCGACTCAAACGGACTTAGAATGACTTGATAACTTGTATTTGACCTAAAAATTAGTAAATGGACTAGTTGACTTATAGTTGATCAGGTTTGACCAAAGTTGACCAGGTTTGACTAGAGTTGACCAAGGGTTGACTTTGACCTAGAAGGACCTAGAATCATGTAGAATTGCATTGTAGACCTTTCTTATGATATTTTAGACCATGTTGTGACTTATGGTTATTTTAAATAGGATTACATCACTCCAGTTCAGTTACACTTCCTCATCACCAGCTTGGATTATCAAGCGAATATATTCTCTGACTTTTTATCCTTGTTTAGACATATTCACTTGTTATAGACTAGTTTACTTGATGCTGTCACGATGTTATCACGGATTAGTACTATATGGATCTCCTTATGCGATTTTATCCCCTCGGATACATTGGGTGTATTGTGCTCATGTACTTTATCATGTGCATCGTCTACTCCTTGTATTCGTATTTATTCATGTATACTCATGTGACATTCATTTACACTCATGATCATGTGAGCTTTTTATATATAAACCAGTTGTTTCATATGGACTGATCCTCCATATGAGACACTAGTTTTCATGTACAATAACATAACCTGGACAGATCCTTGTGTACTGATTGGGACAGGGGAAGTATTTATTTGGTTATATAATATACACCATTATCATGTGCAACTCCAAATTAGATTTAAGTCATGTACAACCTAAGCTAGTTTACATAACCAAATTATGCTCTAATCACGTAGTTAGTTCAGTTCTCTTATCTATATCATGTATATCTATTCCATTATATCATATTCTCTTTTTCAGTCTCTTTACTATTTCTTTACAGCGTTTCACGTATACTATACTATAGCTTGTTTCATATTTTCTTTCATGTTATGAACTGCATGAGAGATATGTATTCGTTCTTGTCCTGACTGGACCTGTTAAAAATATTACAGATGATGAGGATTGTTGCGATACTTAATATGGAGCGGGCCTAGTTGACACAAGTGACCTGGACCCTCAAGAGGATCCAGTAGTCGCTGAGGACGTGCCATTAGCTTAGTCTAGACTATCTTATTATCTAGCTTTATGAGACATTTGAGATTGTATTGAGATCTTTTTTATGGTGTGGTTTACACCAAGACTTATTATTCATATTTGTGACTCTTTGTTGAGATTATCTTATCTTCTATTCCATCTTAGATATGGTGATTGAGTTGTACTTTATATATTGTTCTCCTTTCGGAGCATATTTTACATGATGTTATGACCTAGGACAACGCTCTACCGTCGACACTGCAGCGTAGGCTGGACGTACCCACTTTTCGTGCCCTTACACTAGGTACGGGTCGTGACACAAACAAAACCTTGCTAATATCTCTAATATCTATATCTACCATCTAAAATCATTGTTTGTGAATATTTATAAGAATTTTTTTAATATGTCATCACTTTACTTCTATCAATTTTCGGACGCCGACACACCGATCAAAACCCATCTATTTGATTTTAAAATTTTGTAAGATTTAAATACAATATTCATCTAATAAATTTAGATAAAAAATTATATTTAATCCTAATTATTATAATTTATTCTATAATAAATGATTTTCATAATTTTCTATGATTTTTTGCTTCTGAATTGAAATTCCATGTAGCATGTTGTGTTGATACTTAAATATAGCAATTTGGTGTATTTTTCTAAAAGATATTGATATAATATATATTCAAAATTTGATATCAATATTTTCCAAAATTTAAAGTACAAATTTATGATATATAAATTTTATTTTACTTCTATAACTTATTGCTATATATGGTAGAATAATAGTATAGACTAGTTGACTATTTTTGTCACTATTTTAGTCTGAATAAGGTATGTATATAGATGTGGTAAGTCTTGTAGTGATATTTACTAGTTTATTTTATACTTCTAGGGGATCGTGATAAGTCGGTTGCAGCAGTTGGAGCTGTACCGATATTTTATACTTTTGCTATTAATCCAGGCAAAATATCTTGTCTTTGTTTACTGTTTAAATTATGCTCACTTTTTTTGTTCTTTTTGTTGATTATAGTTATAGTGGTGTGCATCCAAGTTTGACTTAGGTGTCATCGATGTTGTCATCAATGACTTGTGGGTGCGTGTGTTGACTTAGAGTTAGTGGACATACCTTTTATTGATTACAGTTACTACACGACACCTTGAGTAAGATTTCATATGCACGAGTTACGCATTTACTGGCCATTGGTGCATTGACTTATTGGATATTAGATTGTGTCTTGGTATGATGACTTGGCATTAAGATATAGTTTGTCCGAGTCATAGATATAACTTATGCAAGTTCATGGACGGAGAAAACTACCAGAAGGCGTATGAGATTACCTTATTAGATTCTATAATCTTCGAAGGAGATTGCAGGATCATTAGCCCTATAGATAGGTTCATAGTTGTCTGTATGGTTCTTTGTTCATAGATATCGGCTCGTGATCTGATGCCGACTTGTGATTTAGTGTCGTATCCTTACAACCTACCCATACGTCCAAAGATGTCTTCAATATGCACTCACATAGCCATGGGATATTGTCTCGTTAAGGAATAGTGTGCCACCCTTGTCCTTGTCTGGTTGTAGATATGATTCACTGTTTCGAAGATGGGCTATTGGACCATGTTGTGATCTAAGTTATTCCCTTATATTTATTCAGTTTACATTGGCATGTTCTTTTTGTATCTTGTTATGTTCCTCTGAGGACTTGGTTCTTTTCCAGATCCAGATGAGCATTTGTATCCCACTGTCTATAGACCAAAGATTGAGACAAGTTATGATGCTGAGGAGATAGAGTGTTGCTAGACGAGTTTCCATGAGCTGGAAGGATGTTGCAGTTAGAGCCATGAGCATTAATATATAGTTAGTCGATGTTCGGCTGGTTATCTTTTATTTCAGTATTTCTTTATTCCATCATTGTATTTCTTTTCTATGGATATTTCCATCAGACTATATTTTACAAACATATCATTTGTATAGGATATTACATATCTTTATTATATTTTATTTCAGTTCATTCATTATATCTCTGTCTGTGCTGTTATTGCTTGATTCTGTGGATGAGATTATAGAGATTATAGATGCCTATGACTGTGTAGTTTAGGTACAACATACTACAACTAGAGTAAGTCTATTAAATTGGTTAGCTTATTATAGTTCGTGCAGTTGGCATGCTCATGTTAGTTTCTAAGTATTTTGGAACTGGGGCATGACATTATGGTTTGGTGACACAAGTAGGTGTTATAGTTTTGCCATAAAACTGATCTTAAGGAAGATTAAAAAGACCACTAAAATCGTAGTATGCACTCACTAAATGAACGTGTTGGTTTTGTAAGGGTGGACGAGAGGCCTCCCCACTAGTGTATTCAATGTACTGATATCCCCAATTTGTATGCAGGTTCAGGTAGCAAATCTTCCATTGCGGAGCTCACTTGGATGCACCAAGGCATGGAGTTTCCTTGTCATTTTGGGACGTGCGACCGCATTGAAGTCTTCATTTATACGGGACATAATATATGGACATCGCCTTCTTCAAGTTGTAAGCCTAAGGGCATGATCTTTTGTATTGAGAGATGAGAGAGAGCTTAGTGATTGTATTTGGGAGAAAGAGTGAGCATGAGTGATTGTAATATTGACTTTGAGCAATTATAACCTTATGTTTTCAATACCAATAAAGATAACTTGGGTTTCTATACATTTGTGTTGATTGAACTTTTTGCTTGGGACTTCTGTGTGGTGACCTCGTCGTTAAGCTGCTCAATCGGCCGTTTTGATATTTGTCTTGTACGGACGCAACTCAGGCTCACACATCATCATGCCTTAGCTAGGATGATCGGTTCTAGTGACATTTATCACCTGTCCATAGTCTAGAAATGTACTATCGTGGCATTGTTTTATACTCATTATCTTTGTTTGGTATATGGTAGATTACTACCTCGACGATGGAATACAGGTCCATGCTATATCATAGGTTATTGTGTAGTGATAGTCATTAGGTTGTTGTTAATTCACTCATGCTTTCTTGTGGTATTTGCTCTTAGGGGATTGACCTCTCTTATTTTGTTAGGCCAGATCTAGAAGCGGAGCCAAAGGATACACCATATTTTCCATAAGATGCCACTTACCTAAAGGATTGTTACCAAAGAACTTGAGTAGGTTTCTTTTCTACCACTTCTGATATCATTTTGATAGTTTGAGGCTTTAGGGGCCAGACACCTGTTTAGCCTATTTATTCTAGGAGGTTGTTCCCAATAGGATGATTGTATATATTCATACTACAGCTGACGATGTAATTATGTATTATCAGATAATATGTTGTTTTCATTTGTATAGCTTGCTTCATGGTCCTTTTTATAAAGAATCGGGGATGCCTTACTATATGTTCAACATTACTGCTTCATCTTTGATTGATTATGGTATAATTTATTCTGTAAGACCATAGATTAGTTGTATTGTACTATATAACCCCATGTTTAGGGACAACCGTGATTATATTATGAGATACTTGTGTATACCATAGTACATAGTTGGTTGTGTCCTATACCCATTCAAGTTAATCCAATAGTGGGGCATAGAAAGATTCCAAAGAGAATAGATTTGATTTGTGCCTGAGAGGTACTACGCCATTGCTGGATATGTGGCATCCATCGACATATGCTGCGCTTTATGGATATCATGAGAGATGCGCTCTTTGAGTGTCATGGAAGCTGTACCGTTTGAACCCTGCTAGAAGCTGCGCAATAGCGCACCCAAGTGACTACGCTTTTGAGTACCTTGAAGATCGTGCTCTTGGCCGAATTGATAGAAGGTATTTGTCAGCTAATATCAGACATCTGGCCACTGACAACTGATAGCTGACATCTGTGTCAGCATGCCATAAATGTTGAACTGATAGCTTGTGTGCTCGCGAGGTTGTGCCTTTGAATGCTACACTTCTTGAGGCAAGGCTTCAGGAGGCTGCGCTATAGAGCACCCAAGTGACTGCGCTTTTGGGGCTCCATATTCTAGGGGACTGTGCTTCCAGGGGATGTGCTTTTGAGTCACTTGGGTCAAAAATTTTGCCGCTGCATGGGGCTCGAGAGGTGATGACTTTTTACTGGGTCTTAGTCAAAATATTAAATATGGCAGATTCATTGTCATAAATACAAGGTTCATCCAATTAATTCGAGGCCTTTGTCTATCTGCCACTTGGCGCATGGGTTTAACTACACATTGCCTATAAATTGGAGTGTTTTTTAAGGAAGAACACATTCATTCAATTCTCTTCCACACTTCATGTCGGAGACTTCGCTGAACTTCGATGAATGTGGTCCTATTTGGCAAGCCTAGCAACACTTGTGTTAGTCATTAGCTTGGATCGTAGAATTCTCTATTCAAGAAAGTGGCCAACTTGATGAAGAGCTTGTCAGAAGATTGATTATAAGTAGAGCAGTGGTGTGCTAGTTGTGTTCTACACTGAGATGACATTGAGTGCCAAGACGTTGAATACTTTTGGATTGATTGCCATTCCAAACCCTATTTAACCAGTGCCTCATTCACATGGCAGAGGAGCTGCGCACGCTGTCAACTGCTAATCCCTATAGCCAAAGACAAGGTTAAGGTTGTGCATGCTGCCAGTATATGGTCGAGGAGAAATCTATGCTTTTCTTGTCAAATTAATATAGGCCCAGTCCTGTAGATAGATAGATTTTTTTATTTAATCATGAACTTCAATGATAATATGTAATAGACTTCCATCGTTTTTAATCATGAATATCAATGAAAAAATAAATATTTTTATGCAATTTTTTTCAGTATGTATAGTACTTCTTGAGCGCATGAGCCTTGTTATATGACTGCGCCAATTGGTGTGCACATAAGTTGTAATCTACTCCTTTGTAGGGTTGCGCTTCTTAGCTCTGTGCCTAGTTGCCCGCAGTGCACTTGTAATTTTTTCATGCTTCTACAAGACCTCCTTCAAAGTTTCAAACTTGGATAAGTTTAGAATACTTTGAACCAAAGAAGCATGGGTTGACACGTAGACGCATCTGAATTTGGTGTGCAAGGCATGGAGTGTGCATCACTTGTTTTGACAGGCTGTCATTATTTAAAAAATGAATAGCTGTCAGCATTAATATATATAACCGTCATCATTAATGATAATAACTCCTCAATTTTCGAAAGAGATTTGTAATGATTTTATGCCCCCACTGCACGCGTTTTGAAAGGTCTCCTCAGAGCCGAAGCATTTCTCTGTTTTATCTGCTGACACATGGCCTCATCCTATAAATAGGATTTTTGGGAGAGAAAAAAAATTTACTTTGTCATTTTTCTAACTTTTTCCAAAAAGAGTTCTTCTTCCTCGAGCAGAAACCCTAGAATTCCGCATGGCCCCCAAGACTCCGAGAGTTTCCAAGGCCCCTAAGGCCCTGAAAGCCAGTACTACGAGCACTAGCCCTGAAAGCCAGTACTGCCGTAGACACTCCTCCTGTTGTCGATGACCACACACATCCCAATGTGCAAAAACTGGTTGCAGGTAGGCTTCTCGTCTTTTTTTGGCAGAGATGGCTTAGTATAGGTTGATGTTCATAGGCACACCTTTTTCGAAGTAGAGCTTTAAAGAAGAACTAATACCCGATCGCTGACGCGCACGGGCATCACTTTTTGAAATGGTGCCTAGAAGATGTGCTGACGCCCCACTGCTGGCACGCATGGATATTACTTTTTGAGGTAGTGTCTAGAAGATGTACTAGTGATCCACTGATGATGCGTATGGATACTACTTTTTGAAGTAGTGTCTAGAAGATGCGTTAATGCTCGATGATGCGCATGGCTGCTAAATAGTGCCTGCGCTAAAGCTTACTTACTGACGCGCATGGCCACTGAATAGTACCTGCACTGAAGCTTGCTTGCTTACGCACATGGCCACTGAACGGTGACTGTGCTGAAGCTTGCTTGCTGATGTGTATGGCCACTGAATAGTGCCTGTGCTGAAGCTTGCTTGCTGACGTGCATGGCCACTGAACCGTGCCTGCGCTGAAGCTCAATTGGTAACCAATTCGTGCACTCGTCTTCTTTTCTTTGTGATATTTCAAATATCTTCTGACTTTTACTCTTTACTATGCAGTATCTATGGTTATCCCTATGTTTGACGAGATCCACTTTTACTCGTCGGTCTATGCTCTGGGCATGGACTACGACAAAGAGGTGGTCAACCCCGTCAAGGAATTGATTACTCGAGACGTGCCTTCCAGAAGAATGGCGATGGTCACAACCCAATATTTTGTTTTTTTCTAGCATATGATGGAGTGGGGCAAAATTTTTATGGGTGGTGACGCGAGCTCAAAAATGCTGAAACCCCAATTTCTGTTTGGGGATAAGTTAGCCTCAATGAACACTCAGATCATGAAGATCAAGGAAGCTTGGTACTTCAACAACTGTGATCTTAGGTTGCATGTCTCTGCGACAGAGCGACATCTCCCGCTCTCGGTCTTTGCTTGTTTGGCCAAGAAGCGGCACATGGACTGGGAACTCACTCCTACATAAGGGGGAGCGTTGACGGGCAACTTCAAGCTTGACTCTAGCTTTCGAAAGAAGAATATTTCAGCTATGTCCGTGACGGACTATCCTATACTTTAAAAGTACTGCGCCCAGAGCATATCTTTAATGACTTGAGATGCCTTTTGTGGCTTCAATTTTTGCCAACTTCCTTCTTACTGAAGAGGTCTCGTACCCGAAGGGGGATTTTTGTGTTGAGGGCTGGTTTCATCCCGACACAAAGTGGCATGACTTGATGATGTGGATGCGAAACCTGTACGAAGCAGATCTAAAGGGCGTCGGCCTATATTTCGGCATCCGGGCCACCCAATATGGAATGGAGATAAACCAGCATATGTTTCTGGCTCTACTGGAGATGTCCAATCACTATTCCAGGACTTTCTACACTCCCGGAGGCGAGCTGGGTTTGGCACTCTACGAGATGTGAGCTATCTCAAAGCTCCCATGGGACGATGAGCCGTACAAAGAGTACACTTCTTGCAATAAGGAGTTCGTGGGTCTCAAAGCGAAGAAGCCCGCGATGATGGACGTGTACAAGAAGTTGTTATGCCATCACCAAGTGTGTCAACACTAGGTTGCCCAGAAAGCTCTCCCTCATGTTTCTACTTGGAGGGATTACGTCTTGACCCAGCATCCTATGGGGCCAAAGTAGATCCACATCTCTACTCGCGGGGCACACACATCTGAGGTGGTAGACGGGCCAATGACAGCAGCAGGAAAGAAGAGCCCCGAGGTGGATGCTGAGGGGCATCCAACTTCCAAGGTCTATAGTTACTTTTTCTATAATTTGTAGTTGCTGAGGGGCAGTACTAGCCACCTTTGTGATGATATGGCTATGCACCTGTGTGGTCCCAGGGGGTTTTGGGGCTATTGATAGGATAAGTATGAACCTTATTATGTCGGCCGTGAAGCTGGTGTTTGGCTGTCGTCTTGTCCTCCTTCCTGCCATGGTTTGCAAAACTTTATGGGGCTTGTGGGAGTTCTCAACGAGAATAATCAAGTATGGTGGGAAAGACGAAGAGTTCCCCGGCTAGAGCTGCCCTATCACTTGATGTGCTGGTTAGTGTTGCACTATTAAAGACTGACTAAACCTTGCTTAGAGGAGGGTCATATGGACGGGGATGCCTTCATGCGCTGCTATCGTCGACAGAAGTGGCTTCACACAGGTGTCCATGTCTGCCAATGGGTGTTGGGTTATCTGAACAGGTGTGACTTCTTCAGGGTCCCTCCCACCTACATTGGGTTTTTTGTCGACAATATCTTAGAGGACAAGGGTGACCCGGTGACTACCTTGACACCGAAAGCCTTCCATTAGATGCAATCGATCCGACCATCGTACTTGGTATATAGGAACAAGAATCACGTGTTCCTAGAATCCTATACGCCGAGACGATTTTCCCGTCAGTTTGGCTACAGCCAAGTGATGATGGAGAACCCAAGCGGGTAGCCCCGAGATGTATATTCTTTATGCCACCGTTAAGTTCTACTGTTTGACGAACAATTTCTCCCCGGGCTATAACTGAGAGCATAGCTTCATTGCCAGGACTAAGATGGAGGTCTCAACAGAGGTCATCAAACAAGTTCATGCCCAGCTGCCTTCGGGCAGTAAGGCATCGGAGTGATCTGGTTCTTCCATTGGCGAGGAAGACCATTCTACAGATCAGATTGCCCAACCTTTAGAACGCCAGGCTCCAACTGAGGTGAGCTCCTCCTCTCCAAAAAGAATGAAGAGGATTGCTCGTAAGCTGATGATATCGAAAAAGCTCGTTTCATCGCCTACAGGAAGAAATAAGGGACAGTCCCCAGGGTCCCCTTCAAAGGTACCTGGCATAATTTTTGTCATTTGGTAAATTTCTTTTTAAGATTTTTCTATCATTCTTCTTGTCCTTTTTGCTTTCCTAGCTCGTAAAGAAGCCGAAGAGGTTAAAGAAGGATTTGACCGACTCCAAGATTGAAGTCCTTGGGGATCTTCCTAAGGCAGCTGATGCCAAGGTACCCTTCCAGGTTCCAGTGCCCTTGGCGGTCGTGGCTGAGACATCTGTAGGGTCTGAGGGGCCTTCGACTGTAGCGGTCGAAGCAGCTGTCCAGGCTGAGGAGCCGAATACTGAGGAAATGATTTCAGTTGAGTGTCCTTAGGTGACTGAGCCCCTGCATGATCCAACTACGTCGTTCGCCTATGAGTTCGACGACTTTGTGATGTTGGTGGCGGCGTACGTACCTGCAGCTCCGGAGGGTATGTGGAGTATGATGAAATAACGTGTAGGCAACTCTATAGGGGGGTGAATAGAGTTTGTGGCGATAATCACCAAATAAAAATTAACTCTATATCACCTCCACAAAACAACTATCAAGATAGTAAATAAATCAGAGAGAAATGCGGAAGTAAATAAAGATCAGAAAAGCATACGCAAATACAGCAGTTTTAACCTGGTTTCCCTCGTGGAGGACTAGTCCAGGCCTGAGAACTCTAGCTCAGGATTGAAATCCACTATTTGTGAAATAATGTACAACCACGTGCCTTTACTCAGAAGAGCACGCCAACTTCTTACAGATTCGCAGGTGGCGAAACTTGGAATTGTCCAAGTGACTTTTCTTTCACTCTTGCACACAACTTCTAGCTGATATCGCACTGAGCACCTTGGGATAAGGTGAGTTGTGGCTTAGGAGATATGGAAGAATAAGGCTTTGAGTAGTAGAGCTTAGAAAGCTTGAATATTTGAAGGTGAGAGATGATTTGAAATGAGAGAATTCAAGCTCTATTTATACTACTCTGGGGAGGCAGAATTCGGCCAGAATTCTGCCCCAAGAATTCAAATTTTTGAACGTTGGACAACTTGTAGCAAGCAGGCCCTAAAAATTAGGGTGCTGGAAATCAGGGGACAGAGTTCAGCCCGAACTCTGTGTGGGGGCAGAGTTCGGCCCGAACTCTGCCTCCTAGGTGGCAGAATGGCCTTTGGGCCTATGGACTTTGTTTGGCTTGGTGGATCTTGGGCTTTGGTTCAGGAATTGATCTGTTTGTATGGTAGAGCTTGGAGAGATATGTCTAGGGGTTGAGATGTCTCAGTGCGACTCAACGTACACATTCTCCTAGACTCAATAAATTGAAGATTACAGACTTAAAACAAATAGGAAAACCAAGAGCCCTTTGATGATGCCTTTCTTCTGATATTTGAGCAGTCCTGAAGACGTCTTTTTCCTTGACAGCAGTCGTCTAAAGATAAGCAGATCTGGAAATCTGAATACCTTTCGGGGGCTTCGTCCCAGAACCCCCGACGGGGGGCACTGCCCCCTCGACCCCTGTCCGCTGACCGGGCAGCAAAACCCCCGATACGAGGCCCCGGATAGGTCGCTAGGCGGTTCAAAGAAATCTTTTTGTATGACGCCGTCTTTGGTCCATCATTAATTCTTCATTGCCTATGTCCTGGTTTGATCAAGTGAGATCATACTTACTGCATGTCTACAAATACATGTTAGGCCAGCAAAATATGTTGCAGTACGAACCAAGCATAGCAATATGATATAGGACAATTCTAAGTTTAAGTAGCAACATGATAGTGAGTATATGAATATTAGTGACATCATTATGTTAAACTTAACTGATTAGCCATATTAAAAAACACAATGTAATCATTGGGCCAACATATGAATCTCTTTATATTCCTTTACCTCCTTGTTCTTCTTATGAGTTGTAGGTTTTGCAGGAACCCAGAAGAATCCCCTGGGGGTTTAACAGCAGATGAGCCCCATGCATTGCCCAAGGACAATCTTGTAGCGGCCGAAGAGATGGTCGAGGAGTCCGTCGTCGGGGCAGAAGTAACAGTAAGACGGTCAGGGAGACCTATATCGGGGTTAGAGTGACAACCCAGAAGACTCCAGAAAAGCCTTATTTCAGAACTGATGGTGCAGCCAAGGAAGCAGTTGAAGATCAAGCTAGCACGGTGGCTGAGGAAGTGTCGGATGACCCGACAGTTACAGAAAAGGTCTCTACCGAGATTGTGGACCCGTCTTCAACGGTTGTGAGGACCAAGCACGGATCCAAGCATAGGAAAATCCTTGGATCTGGAGGGTCCTGACACAGGGTACATCCCTTGGGGAACCACTAGCGGGGCTACCTCTGCAGTGGTGATATCAGACTAAAACCTGCTTCACCAAGGGCTAGTATGGCTACTCCCATGATAAGTTCAAGCTCTGAGACAACCGCGAGCACTTCTACCCCTGTCCATCCTCTATTGGGTCCTTCTATGGTGCTATCTTCGATAACTCCCACGACTATGGTCGATACCGACGAATATGCTGGGATTATCGTGTGACCATTCATGCTGTCTAAAGATGGGGTGTAGCAAGTGTCTTAGCGTGTGGTCGCACTTTTTGTCCTGGCTTGGGCCGCGGTGGCACTCCAAATGGTATCGCTCGAGGTTTTCACTAGCTATGAGACAACAGCCAATGCCTTGGAGGCCTTAATGGCTGAATTGGAGGCTTATCTTTCGGAGCTCCAAATCTTGGAACGTGACCTCTCGCCCGTGGTGCAGGAGGAGTTGAGCAGGCTGACTGTTGAAGTATTTTAATACCAGTCAGGTCAGAATGCTTTTGCACATGAGGCGGTCGAGATCGGAACGAATGTGGAGGAATTTGGTATGACCGAAAAAATCCAAGACTGTTGCCAAGAGACCCTGGTGCAACGTTGTACGAATTACCAGAAGCAGATCCACTGCTTGAAGAGAACCTGGCCATTACGGAAGGCAAGATGGAAAAGGTGGCAGACGAATAAATGGCCCTCCGTCGTCGGTCGGAGAACTATGTCCAAGCTGCCGAAAATGTGAGCACTCGTCAGGATGAGCTGGAGGATGCCGATCTGGGAATATCCCAGTTTAAAGAAGAGCAGTAGGACATCAAGAGGCCGAACGACGAGCCAAGGAATCTGTCGGTCCAAGAGTCTCCTCCTTGAAGCGTCGTGTCAACAATCTTGTACGCCGACAGCCTTAGACAATAGCTCCGTGTCCGTCCTCTTTATTATGGCTTTTTTGTGGAAAAAAAATCCTTTTGATGTAGTCTTATATTTTCTTTCTAGTTTGAAAAAGAAATAAAAACTTCATTTTGTTGTCCATTTTTTGTTATGAACTTTGTGATGATGAGAATCCTATCAGAGGTAATATTGATGAGATAGGGAGAGTAGCTCTGCTGGGAATGTTATGTGGACTTAACATCTTATCGTAACTAGATTTAGGCATAGACGGTAAGCTAAAAATGACAAATATCATCAGAGGTATTTTGGACGTGGTGGTGAGAAGTCAACTGGAGAAAATGTTTACTCATGGATAATATAGACATGGTAAACAATAAATTGTGGTAGAGTTATCTCTCTCAGAGGGTATGCGAACATGGAAAGATATGGCTATGTGGGGTACTTAAAAATGATTCAGAGGTGTAAAACCCCTAAATTTCTACTATTTTTTTTCTTAATAAATTTGGTACTGATTTTTTTATTTATTTTGTATTTGTACGTCGCATAGTTGCATTGTACGTCGTGCACGAAATTTTGTTTTTGTAAATTGCTCGACGAGTGCGATTATGTGCGAGCGTACATATTTTTAGAAAAACATTTTTTCTATTTTTATAGTTTCAAAATAATATATATAATAATTATTCTTGCTATAGTACCAAAATTTTCTAAGTTTGCTATTTTAATTATTTATTTATGCCGATTTCGAAAATAATATATACGTAGATATTTTGTACTAGTCACATACGAGATACATGAAATTTAATTCATATATATATTAGAATTCTCAAAATTATTTTATTATTTATCTTAAATTATTAAAAAGGTATTTTAAAGATATTTTCTATCAATATTCAAAATATGTATTACAATTTTTGAAATTATTTAATATGGAATATTTTATTACTTATAAAAGATAATTTGGAAGTTTTGATGATTTAATATTATGATAATTTAAATTAAGATTTAATTTATGGATTTTGATTGAAGATAAGATTTATCTAAGATTTAATATGGATTTAGATTGATTAAACTTATTTTTGATTTGATTTAAATTAAGTAGCGAATTATCTAAGGGGATTTAAATATTTCTAATCCTTATCTACTATGATTTCCTCAACCCTATAAATAGGGGAGCCTTCACATTATTTCTCCAAAATTATTCTTCCACAAAATTCCACCGTAAAAGTGAGTGCATCGTGTCGGTGTCTAATCCTTTTCGTGTCAGCCGTGATTGGCCTCGGATTCGACCCCGGGTGTCATTCCAATATATCTATTTTTTACATATACATTGTTTCTCCTCCCCGTGTCCACACCCCGGACACGGCAACTCTGCCCCTCAACCATCACCACGCCCGCCTCCGTGGCCATCTCCACAACCGCCACTCAACCCCTGCTCTCCTATCTACCCACAATTCTACAGACCAGGCGACGCCGTACCACCACGGCCACCGCTGCCACCTGTTCTCCCCCATAGACCCTACCTCCATCACCACCACTGCCATAAAGCAAATTCGGTGACCGACAACTACCAACCACCATGTCCGACTCCAACACACACCATCGTCACCAACACCAAAACTTCACAGAGACCACCACCACCGTCTCCACCTTATCCCGGCCACCCCGGCGAAATGCCACCAACACCAACACCTACCCAGCCACGCATGCCCTGACCTATGCCTACACATTCACCATGACCACCACGATCACCCGTACACAGCCCCAATCCCGACTGACCTCGTTGTGGCATCATCACCATCACTACCACATCGTCACCCCCCACCGTGAACAGCGCCACGGCAGCCCGACAACCACTTTCTAAACAAATGCCACCACCAACCATCCGACACAACTACCACCAAAATTTAAATGACCATGACTCCAATAGCCTCGGCTACCCGCCGAAAAAACTTAAACCCCAAGAAGAGCCGGGCCACTCACCTGATTTCCGGCCACCCTGCCACCAACGGCTGGAAATACCCCCAGTCGAGCCTCCCCCATCTCATCCCGGGAGCGCCGGGCAGCCACGTGTTCTGCGCTACCTCCTCGCCAGGGATATGCGGCCTTCGGCGCTGCTGACCACCTGTCGACTGACCACCACGGCCAGCCCCCTACTGGACGAGCCGACCGCCGACACCTCCACCACGGTAGGTGCGCCGGTCGGAACCCCAGTTCTCTCCGTGCGCGCCCCCTTCTTCTTCAGTGCTCAACCGTCGCTCTCTCTTCCCCGTAACTTCTTCTCTTTTCGCCTCGCCTCCATCCGTGCCACGTTCGACGCTGCACTCCGCGGACAAACGCCCTACGCCAGTCGTGTATGCCGTGCCCATCTCGCGGTCGCCACCGCTTCTACGTCGACGAGCCCTCGGTGAGGCGCCGCCCGCAAATTCGCAGTCTCTGCCATCCGACCCCTCCGCGCGCATCCCCAGTGCGCACAGACGCTGTGTCGGCGCCCCCTTCAGTCCGTCTCTCCCGGTTAGCTTCACGAGAAACCCTCTCCTCCACGATCCCCTCCGCTCACTCCCTCTTCCTCTTCCCGATCTTCATTTTCCTCCTCGATTGCACTCTCTCTCTCTCTCTCTTCTTTCCTCACTTCTGCTTCTGTTCCTATTTGTTTTTTTTTTGTTTTTTGCTGACTTCCTTCTTGTGAAAGGGACAGCTATAAAATTTAGGTTATTATTATCATTATTATTATCAATATTATTATCATTATCATCATTATTATTATATTATACTATTTCCTATTTTTTAATTATATATACACCATTAGTATTACTCATAAATTTTATTATTATTATCACTATTACTTGATTTCTTGGTTTTCTCCCAGTATATTCGGTTGGTGATTATTAATGATAATTTATTATTAAAAATAATATTAATGTTCTATTATCTTTATTATGATTATTCTTGTTGATACTATTAAAATTATTAAGGGCTAATATTATTATTTTAGGATTTTTGTAAAAATATTATTTTTCCAACTATTTTCAAAGGTAGATTTTACCAAAAATAGTACTTTGACAAAATCTATTTTATAGCCTTAATTTATCTATTTGTTTTCTTTTTAGATTTTATAAGATATATTGGTCAATAAAAGTAGTCACCAAAATTATACTATAAATTTTTAGTTTATTAATTTTGGCTAATTAAAATAGTAGTTTCCTACTAAAACTTTATTTTGACAAATTTAGGGTTTTGGCCTAAAAACTATTTTGTCCTCAAGTATGTAGGTATATAAAATATTTTGGTAACAAAATACAGTTTTAAGTAATATAAATTTTTATCCAATACCCTTTGATATTCTGCCTTTCCATGACTAAGCCCATTATTCCCTATTTCCTCGTCAAATTTTGTATCAACCTCATGTCGACCCTAACTAATTTGACCGTCCTGGACCCGATGGAACCGTCCGTGCTGTTATCCGAGGTCACCTTGCATAGTTGTTATACCGAAGTCATAACTCCATGCCAGCTTGATCATTGCAGCACACCAGGCGTCCTACCAGGAAATACACCTTGCTATTTGCTGTTTATTTATTTTAGCTCATATTTCATGCATTATTCATTATTTTTTTTTATGTAAAATAAACTGTGATACATGGCATAACTTGTTAGAACTTATTGTTCAGTTATATTTCCTGCTATGTATTATTTTTCTTACACATTAAACCTAGATTTAAAGGACCACCTTGTGTGTTGCAATCATTTGGCCTTGACACATCGTACCACGAAGTTGTGTGTCGCATGTAGAACACGGACGTGCGTGATTGGCTGGCCACCAGTACGTCCAAGCCGTGCGATAGGATTAACCGCTAATAGAATTGCATGCTAGTTTGACTTAGCGGTTATAGAGGTTTACTGTTGTGGATACAACATAGTAGGCACTGGGCAGAGAGGACAATACCTTAGCGTACGGGCTTCGATGCACTTTCTCTGGTGACCTGGAAGCTCTGCTGGAGATACGGGGTTGATGACCCATGATTACTGACGTCCACTGGCATTATGCGGAACGTCATGCTCTTATTGATTGGGCCTCTAGTACCCCAATGGGGGGACTATGCCGATCCTATTTTAGCCAGGGCCCATGCGTAGAAAGGATTGTTCTTAACAATATTTAACTTAGATTTGTTAGGCACCTTTATCCATTAGATACGAGTACTTTTGGTTTGGGTGCTTGTATCTGACCGTGGCTTGAAACAATAACTTGTCGCAGATTAGTTCATCACATCTTGTCCTTGTTTGGTTGTAGGTGTGACTTACTGCTCCGATGAGAAGGTATTGAACCTTGTTGGGGTCCGGATACCATATTTGATTAATAGCATAGAAAGATACATCATCGTGAATTAGTTTACCATCTCCTGTCCTTGTTTGGTTGGGGGGATGGTACGCTAGTTCAATGGTGTTTATTGGACCATGTTATAATTCAATTGACTTATTTATTTGAGCAATTTATATTCAATTATATTGGCATGATATTATGTGTCTTGTTACGTCCCTCTGAGGACCTGGTTATCTCGTCAGGTGTGTGCTCTTGTCTTTCGCAGGTGTTCTAGCCATGGCCATGATCATCTCTACTTCTTCGAGGATGATTGCACTTTAATCGTCTTCGCTTCGCTCGCCAAACTCTTTCTTTTCTTATGCAATTCTTTTTACAGTTGGTAATAGATTTGTCTCCGCCCAACTACATGTACCAATGACAATTCATAGTTGATTATATGATATCTTGTATTCTTATATTTTGTGGATGAAATTAGATTAGTCATGGTTCTACTGCATTTAACAGCTTACATATATTTATTATACGGTTGGCTTGTCTACGTTCCTAGTCCTACGTATTTTGGGACTGGGGCGTTAAAAGAGGTGACATAGACATGGACATTTTCTTGTAGGGGTTTTAGCGACACAAGGGTTGCTAGGTAGGAATGTTTACTCAAAGGTAGTATGGACGTAGTAAACATTGGGTTTAGAAGTGTCTTACTCAGAGGTTATACGAACGTTGTAAGATAGAATTTGGTAGGGACGTAGAGAATGATTCAGAGGTAGTAGAAACGTGATCGTTTTCGACTGAGGAATTTTATGAGGAAGTGTCTTGGAGCAACTGGGCTCCAAGGGTGCATTTACTGAACTTTTGCTATAGAAAATGATGGCTAGATAGTTCAGTGGTAATATGTATGTGAACTATATTAGGGATACATTTTTGTGATCCTTTCTATGACATGGCAGTCGAGTCATTTAGGAGCTGCTAGGCTACTTCTCATGCTTGTTTTCAGTCGACTCCGCTGGGGAGAGAGAATGCCATGTAGACAAACTCGACCTTTTTACTAGGCCCTGCTGGGGGTAGAGAAGTACATGCTAGAACTTGACATAATACTTTTTTAAGAACTTGCCATTGATTGGCATCATTAGCAAATCTTGGTTAGGCTTCTCGAGCCGGTAGGCGCCGTTAGAATACACCTACTCTACCCCAAAGGGACCCTCCCACTTAGGCTGGAACTTTTTGGATATTTTGTGGGTCATGACCATCTGTCTTCTTACCGATAACACAAGGTTACCTACTTGAAACGCCCTTCCCTTGACCTTTTTGTTGAAGGCCCCAAAAATTTAGGCTTGGTAGAGCTTAGTGCGTTATTGAGCTAGTAGATGCTTTTTGTCTAGCGCATCCAATTCCCGTAACTAACAACATTGGTTGTATTCCTCCGTCAACTACTTGGTGACGGCTACCCGTAAAGAAGGAATCTGGATCTCTAGGGAAAGGATTGTCTTGCTCCCGTAAACCAGAGAGAATGGCATATTGCCAGTTGGAGTCCAAACCATCGTGCGAAGCCCAGAGACATTTGCCCAGCTTATCATCCCAGTCACATTTGTTAGATGACACAACCTTCTTGAGAAGCTTTAAAATTGTCTCGTATAACACTTTTACCAACCCATTTGCTACTGGATTGTAGGTTGTCAAAGCTACATTCTTTATTCAGTTTTTGTCAAAAAACCAATGAAAGGCATCGCTGACAAACTGAGGGTCGTTATCGTGAATAATCCTCCATGGTACCCCAAAACGGTTGATGATGTGGTGCTTGAGAAAGACAACAACGTTTGAGGTTTTCACCTCGACTAGTGGTCTCGTTACCACCCATTTAAAAAAATTGTTGGTGATGGCTAGAATGAACCTATGCCCCTTATAAGATGGGAGCCTGATTGGTTCGATGATATCCATGCCTCATGATTCGAATGGCCAGGCCGCAGCCGTAGGGTATAGGAATTCAGAGGGCTGATGGATGAAGTCGACATGTAGCTGACATGCACTACATTTTTTCGCATACTCAACAGTATTTGCCATCATTGTGGGCAAATAATAACCCATACGTCGGAGTCGGTCCTGCAGCTTAGGACCAGGTTGATGGGCTCCGCAAGTGCCCTCATGCGCTTCCCGGAGTGCTTTCTTGGCTTCGATGTTCGATGGGCATTGGAGGAGGAGTCCATCATAGGAGTGACGGAACAACATTTTAGTGACTGTATCGTAGTAGAATCGAAGGGAGCATCTCCTAACATAAATGGCTTACTTAGGGTCATCGGAGAGGATTATGTAAACAACATAGTCTATGAAAGGGAATCCCCAATCTCTGACATCAATGTTGCTATGCCTAGATTAGTTTAGACACATGCATAGGTTGTTCTTTGTGTACACAAATTCTCGACCAATCACTATTATGAAGTATTGGGTCCCAACAAGAGCTGCTAAGGAAGCGACGAGGCCAGCGAGAGCATCAACCTCTAGGTTTTACAACTGGGGCACACATTCTATAAAGAACTTGGTGAATATGGAAATTATATCGACTGCCACCTAATAGTAAGGAAGAAGATCTTCATTCGCCATACGGGTTCCTCTCTGATCGTGTTAGATTCCAAGACCTTATCTGGTATGTCGTCATAGAGTTTTGAGGTTTTTGACACGGGATGTGCTGCCAAGAAATCGGCCAATGCTTGACCTTTGACTACTTTTTACAGGACGAACACCATGTCGTACGGAGACAACATGATTGCCCATGTACCTAGCCATGAGTTTAGTGCTCCCGACTTTGTCATACGAACTCTGAGGGGATTGATCCTAGAGATAATAGATGGCGTGTTCGGCACCAATCATCATCCTACTGAGATAGTAGATGGCTTTTTCATGGCCTACGTCACTTTTCTGAGCGAGCAAGGCACCGATAGAATGGTCTATTGCACGGACGTAAAGCAAGAAGGGTCTTTTCACGACTGGGGCTACCAAAATTAGGGGATTCACGAGATACTTCTTAATGTCATCGAATGCTTGCTGGCATTCCTTTGTCTAGACATAAGAAACTCTTTTCTTCATTAGCTTAGTGAAGGGTTGGCATCGCCCGAAAAGATTTGATATGAATCTTCAGCTATATACCACTCGTTCTTGCAAGCCATAAAGCTCTCTAAGATTCTTCGGTAGAGCCATGTCAAGGATGGCCTTGGTCTTCTTAGGGTCAATATGAATACCCTTTACCGTTATAACAAAGCCTAAGAACTTGCCACTGAAAACCCCAGAAAAGACTTGGTTGGGTATATCTTCAACTGATGTACCCGCATTAAATCGAACACAATCTTCAGATATTTTAGTTGATCGCCTTTGTTTTGACTTTTAACAAAGATATCATCAACATAACATTCTACTTTTTGGAGGTGTTTACAGAATATGGTACTCATAGCTTGTTGATATGTTGTCCCGACATTCTTTAAACAGAAAGGTATTATAACAATAGATTCCCTTTGGAGTTCGGAATGACTTGTGCTTCTCGTCATCGGGAAATATTTTTATCTGGTTTTAGCCCAAAAATTTGTCCATAAAAGACATACGTTCGAAGCCAAAGGTATTGTCAATCATCACATCGGTGATAGGAAAGGGAAATTCATCTTCCGGACAAGCCAAATTGAGATCTCTAAAGTCTATACAGACCCAAATCTTCATATTTTTTAGCGATGGTAACAACATTGGCTACCCAATCTAGGATTTGCTCCCCGCGAAAGAAACTGTTGGTGATGAGTTTATTCACCTTAGTTTTGATGGCATCTATGACATTAGGACAGAAGTACCGTTGTTGATGTTGATAGGCATAGCATATGGCCGGATGTTGAGTTTATGCATTGTGACTTGCAGGTCTAGCCCTGGCATATCTTCATAAATCCATGCGAAGACGTCAATGTAATCTTGGATAAGCTGTACTAAGGTTTTACGGTCTTCTCCAGATAGACTTTTATTGATGAAGATATGTTTGGGCGAAGATTCGTCCCCTTAGTCGATTTGCATGACCTCGTCTTCGGTAGGTAGTTTTCGTTGTTCGAAACGTAACTCTCACTAAGCGCCTAGGCATTGAGCCCAACGTTCCTCTTCGAAGAATTCTAGCGTTTGGTTTTTGCCATTTGTTGGAGGATATGCGGAGGTCATATTGACAGATAGCACCTTCCTAAAGACTTGACCGATGCTAGTATTGGAGTCCCAAGTAGAGGATTCTAGTGAGTGAGAGTGCACCTTGACTTCGGCTTCTGAACTCTCCGGGGATGTTGGGGGCGTTACATAGACTAATCCACGGTATGTGCAATTGTAATAATCTTGAGGCTTCCTTTTCGGAGAACCGCTCAAAATACGGACTGGCGTCGACCCTTGCCATAGTTTAAGCCTTTGCCTCTATTTAAGTCGTATCCTATCTTTTGGATGACGTGTTTGGCTTGAGCATGTAACGATAGATTTTTATCTTGCCGTTATCGGGCTTTGGTTCTGTAGAGGTCAATTTTTGGTGACGTTTCACCCGGCCAAAGATAATGGGCTTCTCATCCTTCTTTTTGGTCGAAACCACGAAGCAAGTTCCTCGAGAAGAAGGATCTAGTTTATCATATTATCGGGCACTATTTGTGTTTGTAGGGATCCTAAAGCGTTATCTAGAATATACATAACATTCCATTATGCAACATCAAGATAATTCAAAGATAACACTTAATTGATAAAATAAGGAACTTGGTCACTGGGGTTTATATCATCCAGTGATGGTACATCAATATGAGCTGAAATATATTCATCTGGCTCATTATTTACAACTACTACAAGTGGAGGCTTTGGAGCCTGCCTCGTAGTTTGACAACTAGGGATGTTTGGGAGCCTGAAGATGGTCGGTTCTCTCTTGATGGCGGTCGTAGGGCTCTCCGTGGAAGTTTGACCACAAATGGCTCCTGAATCTTCCCACGAAAGGATCTTGAGTCATCTTCAGGAGTTTAACCACTAGAGGAGCTGATGTCTTGTCACGACCCGCACCCTAGGTAGGGGCACAAGTGCGTGACCACGCCCTGCCTACACCATAAAAATGGCGTAGAATGCTGTAGGTCTACTAGCTAACAAACAGTATATAATAACCTGTCATCTCCGCACGGAGGAATATAGTATAAAATACTGTTAAACTCAATCAAAATCTAGAAGGAAGAATCATGGCACGAAAACTAGATAGATAAAAACCACAAGTGTAATATCCAGCTCAACAACGAGAGAAAGAGAGTCACAAAGTAATATGGTTATACAATCCCAAATATAGTATCATAAACATAATTAGCAAGCTGGAGACAAAGTCCGGTACTATACTAAATCAGCTAACTATACCTAGGCCTCATCTGCTAGAGCTAGCTCCTGCTGTACTAGGGTATCCAACTCTATACCAACTACGTCATGAAGACCGTAATAGGTAGGGCAATCCTCCTCACCGTCATTTGTAATATTTTTAACAGGTCCAGTCAAGACGGAAACGAGTACAAAATCTCAAACAACAGTTCTAGTTATACAATATTAAAAATGTAGCAGTAGATAGAAAGAATATACTAGGTAAAGTAGAGCGTACATGTATCCTGACAGGATATATCAAAACTGTAATAAGATAAGACAAGAGAACAATGTATAACATGTACGAAAATTTGGAACTGCTATCTATATGAGTTTAGCACTAGTTTCAACATGTGATCATCTTAGAACTTGATACAATGTTTGGCCTGGCTAATTATACGTGAGTGTATGATTAACACTATACAATGATGATACAATATAATACTGTGGGGTATTGATCACATATCTACGCTAACACCCCCATCCCTGACTAATATAGTAGATCCAGTCATGACACGTCATGACACACATTCTCTGTGAAGTAGCTCTCCTTCACAGGAATCGTGTCTATACAATGACAAAAAAACAAGGAAGACTTGCACAAGGCATACCATATATAAGAGAAATAACATCTTATGACGGGATCCAAACAAATACCAATCCGTATGAACAATGTGTTAAGAGAACAAGGATATCTGCACTAAATACTAGAAACAAAGACGATAACATAAAATAGAATTATTATCAGAGAATGTACTCACCTGTGATGTGATGGATAAGTCGACTGAGTCCAAGAATAGTGCCTCGAGGACCTATAGATGGAATACTGTATCAATATAATGGTTTGGAAGTGAAATTAAGTCATACTGAGTCAAACTAGGTCAAGACACGTCAAACTAAGTCAATCTAGGTCTAGATTGTACAGGGTCAATCTAAGTCATATTAGGCCTAACAAAGTCAAACTGGGTCAATGCAAGTCAAACAGAATTAAACTAGGTCGATTTAAGTCAACTGTTGACTTATAGTTGACTTTTGGTCAACTGGTCAACTCTAGTCAACCCTAGGTCAACTTTAGGTCAAACTTGACTAATGTTGTCTAACAGTTGACTTTGGGTCAACTGGTCAAGTTTGGTCAAGTTCTAGTCAATTTTAGGCTTCGGTTGACTTTTGGTCAAAATAGTCAACTGTGGTCAACCAAGGTTAAAACTAGTCCAAGTCCACTATTTCTAACCATTACCAACCATAATATCCTAATTTTAGCTATTTCTTAAAGTATTAAACCCATATGTTGTGAAATGGGTATTATCCCAACTTACCCCGTTTACCCTTTCTACCCTAATACTAAGGCCAAGTAGCTTTTCCTTAGGAGTTCCACTCCTGGCTTCCTAGGGTAGTAGGATACCAACCTACAATAACATTACCTACCAAGTTTCCTAGGTAAGGTGGACATCCAGTCCATCTTACGGTCCATGTTGTTGATTTACCCATTATCTTGGCAAAAATCCTACTTTAGCTCCTAACTCCCACTCTAGGCTTTCCCACTTCATCCTAAGCTTTTCCCCACTCTCTATTATGGTATTTAAACCCTCTCCTAGAATCTCGATACAGTACCACGGTATCTTGATATCTAAAAGTCAAAAAGGGAAAAAATCTCATTATCTTGAGTATTGAAGATACTCAATGGTATCATGAGATACCATTCTCCTAATCCCAAACGAAACCCAGGTTTTAACTTAGGAGCCTACCCACAAACTCTATTTCACATATCTAAGTCCCATCTCAAATTTGGACGTGTTTCGACACTCGGAACTCAAAATCACTCCTTCACTCACCCTCTAACTAAATTCCAATTCACTCACACTCACTCAAAATTCTACTCTACATATCCACTCACATACGACTTGTTGGGGGGGGGGGGTTATTTAGGGGGATATATATGGTTATATATAGGAGTATATATGTGGGTATATATTGGTATATATTGGTGTATATATAGGGGAAAATGGGGTTTAAGGGGGCTAAAGGGGGTCAAAAGGCTGCTAGTGCTGCTGCTATTGCTGCTGCTAATGCATGCTGCTGCTGCTATAGCTGCTGTTTTTGCTGCTATTTTTTTGGGGGGGGGGGAACAGCAGCCGCAACTCCCCCCCTAGCTGCTATGTTGCTCTCCACTCTCTCCCTCTCTAACTCCCTTAATCTCTTGCTCTCATTCTCTCTAATTTTCTCTCTAAATCTCTCCTCTATCTCACTATATATATATGTATATATTTTTCTCTAAATCTCTCCTCTATCTATATATATATATATATATATATATATATATATATATATATATATATATCACACCCACACACACATATTTATATCTACATATATAGACACACACACACACACACACACATGGATACATACACATATATTTATATATGGACACACACACATATATATTCCTAAACGACCCAAAATCTTATCCGAATACCCAAATCTTGTAATTCTACCCTCTAGGGCCTAGACACGTGTCCCACACAAGAAATCTAACTCGCGTACGCGAGCGAAAACGAGAAACGAGGCCCGAATGGCCAAATGGCCATTCTGGCGACTCCGGGGTGTCTGATTCGCGATACCGCGTGATACGGACACCAAACCTATCCGGATTTGACCCAAACTCTACCCACGAGTTCTAAATAATGATTAGAACCTATTCTAAGTACTAACTTGTCAATTCTAGTGTCGGTACAAAAAGTCACCCGTGTGTTGGAACCCGAAAATCTCGAAAAACCTATTTTTATGATTACGACCCCACGTATCCAAATATGGACACGTACCTAGCCTCATCTCACCCAAACTAACCTAATTAGGTTTAATTAGCCTAGGGGTAACACCCAAACATGTCAATTTAGGGTTTTCCCCAAAATTGGCACTAAACCTAGCCCGAAAGTTCCGAATTGAGTCAAATGGGTTCCAAACCTCTTCTAATGGGTTGTCCTACATCTCGGATATCCTCTAATATGAAAATATTATTATTTAGGAGCATTACAAGAGTTAGAGTGAGGGTTTACCTCTTGGGAGTTAGAATCCCAAGGAAAAGCCCCAAAATTGGTTCTTTTTGGGTCAAGAGCCAAATCTAAGCTTCCAACCCCTCCATGCTAGGTTCTACCTAGATAAAAATAACAAATAAGAGATAAACAAGGGTTAGCACCAAGATTAGAGAAAGATCTAGAGTATGGAAGAGAATTAGAAGAGATTTGACTTACTTGGGAGCTTAAAATCCAAAGGAAAAAGAAAATGGTCTTTGTAGAATGAGAGAAAGGAGAAGAGAGAGAGAGTTCTTCTTGAAATGGGAAGAAGAAAGGGAGTGTTGAAGCTGGCCGGCCACAGTTTAGAGGATTGGGGGCATTTGGCAATTTACCAAAATGTCCTCCAAGTCAAAGAATTGAGTGGTTTTGAGTTGGGGTCAAAATGGTAACTTGAAAACTCCAAATTTCAAGTTCTAAATCTAATTCTAATCCCTAATTCCACTAAAATCAAATGAGATTAGTCAAATATAAATATCTGGGTTTGGTCATGACAAGTTGGTCGGTTCTAGTTGGGTCCCGATCAGAGTCTAAGCTACCCCGGGTCCCCGATACAAGTCGGAAGGAGCTAAAATTCGAACCCGACTCTAAAAATCCCCAAATAACAATATAATTAAATAAAAATTCCTAAAAATGCAAAAATGATCATTTTACCCTAAATTTTGCAAACAGGCAGTTACATGTCTTGGGGGCGCGCCCCTTGAGACGAACCGTAATGGGCTCATCTGAAGTTACCTTTGCTTCTTTCTCATCTTCAGCGTCGGCGACTACCTCTTCCTGACGGGCTGACCTATAGAGATATAAATCAGCATAGTAGACTTTGATCCTATTGAAAAGATCAACATCAATAAACTCCGTCTTGAATCATCTATTGATGTTGACGTATTTCATGCATTGATGAGGCGTGGATGGGACTATCATATATTCATGTATCTAGGGACGTCCAAGCATGATATTATAGGATACATCAATATCGATGACATAACATGTTACCTCCTTTTGCAAGTCGCCTATTTGACACTTCTTTATTGACTTACCCAAGGGGCAGCTTCTGCAGGCGTTGAAGCTGCTAATCATTGTACTGGAAGAAGATAGATAGTACATTGGTATGCCTAGAGTCTGAAGCAGGCTCCAGAGGATGATGCTAAGAGAAGACCCCGGATCGATGTCTATGCGATCCACCTTAAAGGTGCCAATATACCCTATATAGTACAGGGGTCTATTGTGCTTGTTATTCTTCAGCAATATGTCTTATTGGGAGAAGGTAATGTTGGGGATTGTCTCGACCACACTATGGTATTATGGGTAAGCTGCGGGATCTTCTTCGAGTTGTCGAACCTGGCTGAAGAAGAAGTCAGCATGTCGCAATGCCTCGCTTAGGGATCTCATGTCTCTTTGGAGAGAAAGAGAATCTCGAAGGGCGACAACCTCGTTGGAGTATTAGCAAGTTGTGCTAGTATATTGAAGTTGTAGGGTTTGATGGCCCCTGTCGCAAAGCCTTTCCTCTGTAGTTTGTTGAAGTGCATCTGCTTTTATTTATCCATCACATGAGGCTGAGATAGGCCTGCTTCTAAGGTATCGGGTGCAAGGGTCATAGCAGGGGAGGTGCATCCTACTCAGAGCTGGGTTGCCTTTGTGTTGATATAAACAACTTGAGTGGGTGCCAACCAAAGCTTTATTAGTTGTGGCAGAAACCATGCGACATAGACTTCTTTTCTTTGGAGGGATGTGCCGTGGGTTTCATCACGTCTGGAGCAAGATCGGGATGGATCAACAAAACTTTGTCTTGCGACATCATAAGAAGAACCAAGCCCTCAGTATTGTCATGGGCTGGTAGATGATTAACAACCACCATTGTCGCCTTGGGAATTGGAACGACACCATCTTGGGCCTCTATTATCGGGAAGATATCAAATTGGAGGGTCACTATGTTGGCAGTGACTGTTTTGCATTGATAGTTATGTGAGAGGACATTGGCATCAATCAGCCTTTGTATTTGTTTCTTTAATACATAGCAGTCGCGTATTAAATGGTGGACGTACCGATGGTAGTAACAGTACTTGGGGTTGTCTACCTTGTCCAATTTGTCGGTACGCTTGGTGGAGGGAGTTGAATCTTCTCGCCCTTCATTAGTACGTTGAAGAGCTCCTGTACGTCCTAATCATTGGGAGTAATTTTCCTTCGATCTTGGTACCTCCGCCAGCTTTTGGTTCACAGACGTTGAATCTTTCGAGATGTTGACGGTCAGGACTTGTTTTCCCTTTCCGCCTTTGCTAGTGTTAGCAGGGTTGCTGCTAGATGGATGCTTTCCTTTGTCATCCAACGTAGGGAAGTTTACCCCCGGTAAGCGTGCTTCTTTGGCATTCTTTTAGCACTCTCGGTACTGATAGTAAATGACGTCTACTCTGTACATTGGGGCACATTGTGCTAATGATTAATCGCGAAAAACATGTTCTTGTAGGATGAATCCATTAACACTGA
Source organism: Iris pallida (assembly GCA_029216955.1). Taxonomy (NCBI): domain Eukaryota; kingdom Viridiplantae; phylum Streptophyta; class Magnoliopsida; order Asparagales; family Iridaceae; genus Iris; species Iris pallida. Next base: position 66,549 of record JANAVB010013219.1, read on the forward strand.
CTCAGAGACACCGGAAGGTAGCCTCAAGGCTGCCTGTCGAAAGCGCTCGATGTAAGCATGGACCGACTCCCTTTCTTTCTGGACAATGTCCATGAGAGAGGACATTGTCATGTCCATTCCTCCTTTACAGATTAGGAGAGCAAGAGTCCCTTGAGGTCGTCAAAGGACGAAATACAGTTATTAGGGAGGCTGCAGAACCATTCGTATGCCATCCCCTATAATACCCCAATGAAAAGATTTGTGAGCAGGGCATCGTCCTTTGGCAAATGCCCCATCATGGAGGCAAAGTATGTCAAGAATGACGGGGGGACTCCTTTTCGTCGAACGGAGTCATAGGATGTGGTTTATACTTGGGAGGGTAAACCACATTGTTCCACTCAGGAGGGTATGGTTGCTGAATTCCAAGTTTTTGGAACACTCGCGTTGGTCCTTGGCGTCAAAGCGAGCCTACAACTACCTGAGAGCCTCATGTATGTCATTTGACACTAGCGGGTCAGATGACCATGGCAGAGTATCGTTCTCATTTGTAGGTGGAACCAAGAAGGGTGCGTTAGACTCTTCGTTAGTTCCTGTATCCTGTTTTGTCGGAGCGGGGGCCCTTGCCAGCAACATATTATTGACCTCCAGAATGATCTAGGTCAATGCTTGCACGGATTCACTTAACGTATGTAGACCTTCTTCGAGGGCCTCTATACATTGTTGATGGTTCGACACTTTACTGCTTTCCGCATTGTCACCCCCTGTCATGTATACTGACATCAAATAATATAGTAAATTTTTTGATCTCTAGTTCAGCCCCTTGAGATTTACTGTCCTGGAAGAAGATAGGCAGATTGGCGTCATCCTCTGAATCTAGGGGATAGCTACCCCCAGCCTGCTAATAGTATGAACCCCTAGATGCATTGATGTCGGTCCCAAGTGAAACATTGTCTGGTTGGTAGGAGGGTTTCACATGGAATATTGGGGATTTACTACCCCAGCTCGTACCGTCGATGAAATAGCAGTCTCCTCCTTCGAGGACTTAGTTTCCAACTAGGTGTATTGGAACACACCAGTGTTGGTCACTGCCAGCTTGCTACATTGAGGTTGGCTCTTTGATGCACTAGCTGAGACTGGAAGGCTTTTGGAACTCTTCTTTAGGGAAGGTGAGTTCCATATAGCATTGCACGAGGTGATAGGAAGTTTGTCCTTATCTTCTATTGGCACCATCTTTTTGAGACACTGTCGGAAAGGTACTGACGGCTGCAGTCGTTAAAAATAGACTACCTTGCTGGTGGAGATGATGTTGTATTGCTACAACAACAGTTAATGATAATGTTAGCATAAGTATACCCTGTAACATACACATCATGAGTAATGATGGTCTCTTCTGCCTTGCATTTATGAGTAATCACGTTATATAAGTCGTGTGAAGAGATGTTCATATTTACCGCCACTTCACGCGCGCAGCTAAACGGAGCACATAGGTGTACATTTGAAAGATGTGCTCCCTAGCCTAATTCTTATGCATGAGATACGCTTAGGTCTTTGGTAGAAGGCTGTTTGTGAGGCAGACCCACTTCACATGCGCAGTCGAGCTGAGCACATGAGTCTGTCATCACAGTGCTTGCCCTATGACTTGGTTCCTGAACATGAGATGCGCCCAAGTTACAAGGTTTGAGAACTGACTCATTCTAGGCACAGTAGCTCCTGAATCAGTCCTGTATAGCTTGCCATCAGCTGCGCGCATTACTTTGGTCACTACCACTTTTCCGGATAGGATTATTTTCGAACAAATTAAAATTTTCCTATTAGTGTGCCATTAGCATGACAATTAGTTCAAATTCATAATATGGTAATATCCTATTAGTTGAATCCTAGTCATGGCTAGTTTAGGTGCAAGCTTTCATTAGAGCCAAACCACTTCGTTTCCTTTAAAAGCCTTCCTACTACTAATTAATATGGAGTAGATTAGGGCTAACTAAATCCTATTTAAACCTACACAAATCCTTACATAGCCGGCCACCTTAAAACTAGAGTTTTCATACAGTCCTCTCATTCCACACTCTCCCAAACATTCTTTCCTTTCCTCTCTTTGGTGTGCTAAGGACTTGGGGAGCTCAAGGAAGCTTGGTGAAGGCTCTAGCAAGGTTTTGGAACCTTCTTCTTCTTTATTCTTTCCCAAATTCGTGGGTCACTGTGTAGGCATCATTCTACGTAGGTATAACACTCTATTCTCTCATTTACATAGTCAAATTTCAAGTATACATGTAGGAGATCCCTCTAATGGCTAGATCTAACCTTTTTGGTGATGAAATATGTGTTGAGGACTCATTTATAATAGATCCATGGTTTAGAATAGTGACTTTTGGGTAGTTATGGGATTGTGACCACCATTTGTTTGATACAAGTCCTCAATGGGATTTTGTATCATATTTTGGTGTAGGTTTTGGTTCATGTGTCCTAATTATGGTATGGAAGGTTATGTCATGACACAAAGTGATACGCTTGGCCCATTTGACAAGTCCCTACCTGTAATTTGTCTCAATATGAGCTTGATAGCATATTCTTGACTATTCTCACATTTACGTAGGGGTTTGGGTATGGAGGAGCATTTCCACGTATCATGAGGCTTTTTGTATCATAACTAGGCTACATGTATCAAATATGTATGTAATATATTTGTAATATAATGGGAGGTGATGATGTGCCGATGGTTGTAGTCTAGCATGTGAATAGATGTAGTAATTATAGAAGCATGGAAAAGTATAGTAATTCTTATGCGGCCCAGAAACTCCATGCGGCTCAAAACTGGGGGGTCTTATGCGGCTCAAAAATCCCTAAGAGCTTCATACGACTCAGATAGTTTTATGCGGCTCAGGAACGGCCACGTGGCCTTATGCGGTTCGAAATAGGCCTAATACAGGTGGCCATCATTACTCTGTACAGCGGGCCATTAATGCTCTGACACAAAGTGACAGCTCTGATATGGTTCTGACATAAAGGAGAGGTGCAACATAAAAAGAAGAGAAAATCTTTTAGCTGACACAATTCACAAATCCCAATAAAGTTCTTCATGCGGATCGCCTGAGTGAACTTCATGCGGCTCGGAATAGAGGCCACCCTCATGTGGCTCGGCTGTGAGGCCACCCTCATACGGCTCAGTTGTGAGGCCACCCTCATGCGGCTCAGTTGTGCGACCACCCTCATGCGGCTCGGATGTGAAGCCACCCTCATGCGGCTCAGACAGGGGAACAGTTCTTCATGCGGCTCACAACCTAGTGGCAGTTGGGACACGTGGCATAAGTTTACTAAGTCTTAACAACTCAGATTTATTGCAACCAACAGATCATAGCAATTCAGATTTATTTCAACCATCATAACAGTCCAGATTTGTTGCAACAAACAGATCAAGATTAATCTTAATCAATCCTCAACTGCCCACTTTTTAAGGCGCTATTGCAATGATGTGGCCACATCCCACTCATCACAAGTTCCTATAAATAGCAAGGTGCTATTCCCTTGTACACACACACAGAGAGATACACACAGAGCATCTCTTCACCAGAGCCGAGGTTGCGTTCGATCGTCCAAGGAGTAAGGCAGAGTTGATATCACTTTCTCGAGCCTCTACTGTCACCCTCCAGAATCCAAATTACACAATTGTACTTAGATTGCTTTTCCTAGGTTTTGTTCCTAGGCTCTCTTTGTACGAGCGAGTTTGTATTGTGAATTAAAGTTCAGTCCTCCCATAAAATTGTTCTGTTCTTTGATAATCAATGGCAAACACGATGACGACTCTACTGGGGACTAACTTCTCCACTGCTGAGAAGTTGGTGACGCAATCGGCCACAGCCAAGCTCGACTCCACGTAACAGATGATGGTTGTTCCTTTCAACCAGCAAGCGTTTGAAGAGATGCTCTCCGACGGAAGCGCTAGCCCGGTCCAGAAGCGAGCCAGCACGAAAAAGGCCCGCAGGGAGTGGAGGCCCAAGACTGCTGCTCCTCCCCAAGCTCTGGAAGAAGTGTTCTCTGCTAACCAAGACGACAGAGAAAACTCACATGCGGCTCCACTTCAGGCCACAGAGGACCCTGCTGTCCCCAAGTCCGGCAGAGGAAAACACTACGATGCTGGACTTGCGGGAGCAAGGGGGAACTCTGTGCGAAAGCCGCATAAGGGCACCCACCGCATGAAGGCTCATGCGGCCACCAGTCTTAGCCGCATGGAGAAGGCTCATGCGGCCACAAGCTCCAGCCGCATACAGAAGGCTCATGCGGCCACAAACATCAGCCGCATACAAAAGTATCATGCGGCCACGAATTCCAGCCGCATACAAAAAGCTTATGCGGCCCCCACAATTACCAGCCGCATGCAGGTTGTTTATGCGGCCACCAAGCCCAGCCGCAGGGAGATGGCTTATGCGGCATCCAATCCCAGCCGCAGGCCATCCACCCTAAGCGACTCAGGTTTTGTCTTTGACCGGCTCTCATATGGTCCTAACCTCAGAAGCTCTCATGAGGGTGTGCCAGACTCTGTGCGACACAATTTGGACTCTTCCTACTATGCACCCTCGGGTGCTGGAGCGAAGAAGTCTAGGACAGCACGGGCTCATCGAGCTCAGTGAGCTGTCCTAACTTCTGACCATCAGGGAGTACGGCTAACTGTTACGCGAGCCTCTGATGGAAAGTTGTACAAAACTATCCGTGTCCAGACCCCAGCGGCCAACGGACAGGGTGGTTCTCAAGAGTCTCCCGACCATGATCAGGGACAAGTACTGTTGCTAGCCCCACATCAGGGAGCAAACATGATGATAACACACTCGTGTGCTCGGGATTCCCGGGCCCACAAAACGAGTGTAAAGGTTGCTCGAGAAGCACCTGACTTGCGTGAGGTGATCCTTCACAAGTGCAAGGAAATAGAAGAAAGCTTGGTGTGCAAAGAGTCCTTCCATAAACATCACAGCACTCAAGTCATTGTCAACTGCTGCTGCAACAAGACAGCAGTACAAGAGGACCGGCAGTCTGTCTTCCAACGACTGTAACGGCCAGGAACGGTCCTAGAACAAAGCTCAGGAGATAAGGTGCTTCCTTTTGCCTCCTGCAATTCTACCCAGAAGGTCCCTACCAGCAAGGGAGGGAAGAAAGTAAATGTTTCCAGCCCGACGGTCTCCACTAGCGCGGCCAGGAAATGGTTGACCACAACCACCACAGGAGGAGTTTATCAAGGCACCCGTTCTAAGACAAAAACTTCAACACTTGGAGATTCGTCATCTACATCCCTGGGGGTAGCCAAAGCTAGGGGTAGCACTCCCCGAAACATCCATGACAATCCAGTGTTCCAAGAAGATAAGACAGTTCCCCCAACAGATGTAACAGAACCAGACACCCCTGGAAACTTCCATGGGTGCCAAGATGAAACAGCCTCCTATGCAGGGGGTAGCACTTCCTCCGTGTCCGAACCATAGGAGAACATTCCTACATATCCCGACGACTTCTCCATTCGGGGGTATGAATCGGAGAGCACATCCTCCACCGTTCCTTCTACTGTTCCTCGCGTGAGAACACTATTTATGACTGAGAATGACCAGGACGATCCCAGAGATCGACAACACATCGACACTCTTGAGTCCATACTTCATACCCTGGTCAAGTCAGTAGACGAGATCAAGGCGGCTCTACCAGCTCTCCAAGGAAGGACGCCTGGCCAAACAAGCTTGGGTCCCGCCGTCAATGCGGACTCAAACACAACCGCACCAAACCCGGGTGACAATCCACCTGGAATGTCGGCTCCCACTGCCGCAGAAGAGGCCAGGGAGGTAAGAAAAGAAGTCCAGGAGCTCCAGACAATGTTTCATGCCCGAGAAAACTCTCAGGACCTCAGGATACGACAGACGTATCCCGCTGCATGGAGAGATGTCCCCTTCCCTCCTAGGTACAAGCCATTCAACATCAACCCTTATGACGGGAAGACATCTGCAAGCCGATACATGACCGACTTTGAGGTCACAACAGATCATCTGCCGCATGATGACGCCATCCTTACACGATTGTTCATCGGGGCATTAGAGGGAGTCACATTCGACTGGTATCACAACTTGTCGGACAACTGCATCCATTCCTTCACCGGCTTCAAACGTATGTTTTTGGAGAGGTTCTATGAGGTAGGGCAAGATGTGACCATGTTAACCCTCATGGATGTTGTCCAAGGAGAGAATGAGCTGACAAAAAACTACATTGAGCGGTTTCGCCAAACCGCGATAAAGTTGTCCTCCGGTAAACCGGACTCCTCCTTAATTGAAATTTGCCAAAAGAGGCTGCTCCCCACAATCAGCCTCTGGATGGGCAAAAGTCAATTTAAGGATTGGAAGACTTTCATCATCAGCACTACTAGCACAGAAGACAAGTTGAAGAAAGCTCGCCAACTGGGATTGTATATCTCGGATGCAGAGGACAAGGGCAACCCTAATGCTAACAACAACAATGGCGGTAACTCCTCCAACAACCGAGACAACAAGTTTAAATAGGCTATGGTGGCCGATAAGCCCCGAAGCTCGAACTGAAGCAAGCAGAAAAGCAGTGGCCGCAGATGACTTACTCCTTCGAGGATAGTCATGTCAAACCCATCTTTGACATGCTCGTACAAGGAGACAGAATTTAGCTCCCTCCACCAAGGCGTGAATCTCAACCTGCAGAGATGGAGAGCCCCAAGTACTGTCACTACCATCGTTACGTCCACCATACTACAGAAGACTGCTTCCAGTTGAAGTGGTACATCCAGAACCTCATTGACTCCAAGGCCCTGGCCATTGATTACGAGGAGGTGACGGTCGCTGCCAACATGGTGTCAGTCCAATTCGGCAGCTTCCCGCCGATGAGGATGCAAGATGGCGTAGTACCCGTCCTCCGGGCAAAAATGGAGGTTGCTAATCTTCCACCTCCCCTAGACCAAGCTGCTGGGTTGGTACCCCTCACCACATCATGGGGGGAGGTCATGTGGGTCCACCCGGACTTAGTATCTGAAGTAACCCAGCCAACATCACCCTCCACTGGCAAGAATAAGGGCGGGAAAGTCAAGTCCTGCCGCACCGTCTCAACTGATGTCGAAGAAGCGACAACTGTCGTTATCCGGTCTGGTGCGCAAACTCAACCCATGCCGGGTAACTCGGCTGAAGAATGTCAACCGACCACTACTGATGCCCAAGGACCTTCTCAGCCTCCGCCGGCCGATAAGCCCAGGCCAAAGGAGACTCGCTTTGACAAGCCGCTCCAGAAAGACACGCCTCAGGGGCTGGAGAGGCCCTACAACTTTGACATTCTTGCGCAATTGGCCAACACACTAGTCAAATTGTCATTATATGAACTCCTGAGACTCTCCAAAGATGTTTTTGTCTCATTGTGGGAAGCACTCCAGAATGTCGACGCATATCTGGCTCAGGTCAATCTTACAGGAGAGAGCTCGCCGGCAGATATCCAGGACAGCGCTTGTACGGGTGCGATGCCCAACGTTGTGTTCACTCCGTATGACATGCTTATCAAGACCAACCTGCACGATCGCCCTCTGTATTATACTGGATACGTCGGCGACATCAAGGTGGATCGAATGTACATTGATCCTAGTTCTTCGATAAGCATTATTCCGAAGAGCTTGCTTCACCATCTGCGCATCCCTATGCATCGGCTGACTCCTACCAGCACCGCGATTAGCGGATTCAATTCAGAAAGAAGCTATTCCATCGGAAAGATTCGCCTGAAGTGCCAAATCGGCGACCTTCAGTCGGAAGTAACCTGCTATGTCATCCATACAGACACCTTCTATAATATTCTCCTGGGGCATCTGTGGATACATGATTTTATGATCGTGTCCTCCACATTGTACCAGTATTTCAAGTACGTCTACAAGCACGACTTTGTGAAGACAGAATTTGCCGACATCGATCCCTTCAAAGGGGTCGAATCCTACTATTCAGATTCCTGCTTGTATGAGAAGTCAAAGAGGCACCTAATCAAGGAGGATGATCAAGAGCAGACGGAGGCCATTGCGGGGCCTGAGGAACCCTTGAGAATCTATCTCCAGTCCTGTAAACCTGGCAAGACGGCACCTTTCACAGCCACTCTGCGTAGAGAAACAACGAGTCTCCCGGTGCTCACTGTACAAAAGGAGCAGATGATAATCCGACTGCCAAGGTTTGGCCAATGGCCGAGACCCACTACGGAGCCGCTGACAATCAGGCTGCCTAGAGCCGGTCAACCACAAACAGAAGAGTCCAATCCTTCTGTTAAGCCACTGACGATTCATCTTCCCAGGATAAGTCGACAGCCGAGCGCTAAACCGGGGACGTCTAGTGTGCCAACATCTTTCCGTTCAACACCAAGCACTAAGCCGGGGGTCGCTAGTACGCCAACAACTCCACGTTCAGCACCACCAGTGGAACCTCTGATGATCAAGCTGCCCAGGTCATCCTTCCAGTCTTCATTTATACAGGGGGTGGCCGAAGAGGAGTTAGAGCTAGCCAAGTATGTGGCTGCTCACACTGATGTTTCTTCTGCTGACGATGTAATTCCTCCTGAATAGATACCTTATTTCATCAATAAAGGGCTATCTTTGAACTACCTCGAGCTTAATAAGCTTTGTATGATGTACGCTATGGAACACGGTATAGGCACCAACCTACACACACAAGTGACAAACGTCTATACCACGAACCAACTCACTCCTGTGGAAGACGCTTGCTTCATAGTTGAGGGAGAGGACCATCCAATCATCTTCGGCAGGAAGAATGATCCACAGCCTTTCAGGATAGAAGAAGTTGATCTCAAACCCGACACCGGAAGACTGCCCCTTTACCTGTATAGCTTCTGATCCAAGTACCTCATGCAAAAACAGGGGTATGACATGGAGGCTATGCCAGGCTTGAACTATGGCACTGGCCGGCGATTACCTTTGTAATTGCTAGTCCCGGCTGGAAAACCACGGGATTACTACAACAAAACCAGACGTGTTCTAGGCTATGTTACACCTGTAACAACTTCTGAAAGCTCAGATAAGGAATGTGACTGGTATTCACATTCGACCGGATCACCCACTTCTGATTCGGATGTCAGCATCGGGGACGTATTCAGGCAAGTTTTGTCTGTCAATATGGCATTTGCTGACGCCTATGAAGAAGACGAAGATACCTGAACTCCTCGAGTTAGAGCCTTGGGTTCAACAGCTAGATGCGCAGTGGAAGAAGCATTTTGAACAGAGAGATCCTCCTACCGAAGATGAGGTCATGCAAGTTGACCTCGACGATGAATCCTCTCCAAAGCCGATATTCGTCAGCAAAAGCATGACAGATGAAGAACGGGAGGCGCTTTTGCAACTCATCAAAGAATACATTGATGTGTTCGCCTGGAGCAATGAAGATATGCCAGGGCTTAACCCCGAGGTTGCACTCCATAAACTGAACATTCATCCGGACGCAAAGCCTGTCAAGCAGCAGCAACGACGGTTCCGTCCTGATATCATGAATTCTATCGAAGCTGAGGTCAACAAACTGATAGCCTGCGGCTTCATCCGGAAGGAACAACATCCAGACTGGGTCGCCAATACAGTACCAGTCCTCAAGAAGAATAGGAAGATCCGAATCTGCATTGACTTCCGAAATCTGAACGATGCATGTCCTAAGGATGAGTTCCCTCTTCCTATTACGGACATAATAATTGACAACACATGTGGCTTTGACCGCATGTCGTTCATGGATGGCTTCTCAGGATACAACCAAATCAAGATGTTTCCTGACGACAAAAAGCATACATCATTCTGAATGCCAATAGGTGTGTACTGTTACACAGTCATGCCCTTCGGTTTAAATAATACTGGTGCCACATATCAACGAGCTATGAGTGTCATCTTCAGGGACCACTTGCGTAAGACTGTAGAGTGTTATGTCGATGACATCGTCGTCAAAATCTGCTCTAAGCAAGATCATCTGCACGATCTGAGGACAGTCTTCGACCTGATGCGAGCGCACAACTTGAAGATGAATCCCACCAAATCCTTCTTAGGCGTATCCAGTAGAAAATTCTTGGGTTTTATCATTACTGCCCAGAGAATCTACATAGAAAGGCAATCATGGAGATGGGTCCTCCGAGAAATCTCCGAGAACTCAGAGGTCTACAAGGGAGGCTAGCTTATATCAGAAGGTTTATCTCTAACCTCTCCGGGCGATGTCAACCACTCACCCACCTCATGAAGAAGGGCGTATCCTTCATATAGGATGAAGAGTGCCAACGTGCCTTCGATAACTTTAAAGAATATCTGTCAAATCCTCCAGTCCTGGTGGCCTCGGTTGCTGGAAAGCCATTCTTGCTTTATGTGCGATGATGGAGCATTCCCTCAGTGCTCTACTAGCAGAGAACAATGATGCAGGACATGAACAGGCCATCTAGTATCTCAGCCGAATGATGATAGGACCTGAGCATAGATACACTGCCGTAGAAAAGGAATGTCTTGCTTTGGTGTTCGCTATCCAGAAGATGCGATACTATGTTACAGGACAAACCATCCATGTCATATCTCGAGATAACCCCCTCATGGTTCTCATGACCAAGCCAGGGGCACTCATCTTCGTCCCGCAAAAGGCTGTTAAAGGTCAAGCTCTGGCAGACTTTTTAGCAGTTCATCCAGGTTCGGAGTCAACCAGAATATACGAAGAAATCCCAAACGAGGTCGCCGATTCAAATATGGCTTTCCATGATACTGTCTAGCGAATGTTCTTCGACGGTGCTTCAAGAACTGGGCCCAAGGGCAACATCGTCGTTGGGGTCGGAGTTGTGTTAATTTCTTCCTCTGGCTTGGTGATCAACCGGGCATATTCCCTTACAGAACCCTGCTCAAACAATATGGCCGAGTACAACGCTTTGGTCATCGACCTCCAACTTACAAAGGAACTGGGGTAAGCGTACCTGGAAGCATATGGCGATTCACAGTTAATCGTCAACCAGATCCGGGGTTCATATGAAGTTCACCATGAAGACATGATCCCCTATCGTCAGATAGCAATCGCCATCATTACGTCCCTGAAAGGATTCTTCATAGAACATGTTCCAAGACTCTGGAATATTGAAGCCGATGCCTTGGCCGGACTAGCCGCTTCCCTGGCGGTTCCAAATTATACTCACCACTTGGTGGATGTAATAGGCCATGAATTGGTCTGTCCGAAGAACAACATCCAATTTGTCGAGAGTTATTCTGCCCTGACGGTCGACGAAACACAGGACTGGAGGCTCCCATTTATTGACTTTGCAGTCTATGGCATCTTACCGGAGAACCCGAAAGAAGCTACCTCTATTAGAAGACGTTCTCTCAGATTCTTCTACGATATTGAGACAAAAATGCTATATCGGCGATCCTACGATGGACTACTGCTTTGGTGTATGTCAAATACAGAGGCCAAAGAAGCAGTCCGTGAAGCTCGTGACGGCATTTATGGGGCCCATCAACCTGGTCCGAAGCTGCAAGACCGTCTTTGTCGGATGGGCTATTACTGGCCTACGATGGTGGAAGATGTGATAGATTATGCAAGAAAGTGTAAAGCGTGTCAGGTCCACGCATATTTCATACATCAACCATCCTAATTCCTACATTCGACGGTGGTATCCTAGCCATTTGAGGTGTGGGAATGGATATCATTGGTCCAATCACTCCACCTTTATCCAGAGGACACCGTTTCATACTAGCGATTATGGATTACTTCTTCAAATGGGCGGAAGCTGTTCCACTTGCAGAGGTGAAGACGTCAAATGTGATCAGCTTCCTCAAGTATCACGTCATTTATCACTTTGGACTGCCCCGAAGGATCATCCACGACAATGGTCCGCAGTTCGAAAGCCACGCCTTCTATCGATTTTGCGACAAACACCAGATCCAGAATGTTGCGTCAACACCCTACAACCCGACGGCTAATGGTTTGGCAGAAGCATTCAACAAAACTATAATCAAGCTTCTCATGAAGTTCGTGTCCTCAAACAAACACGACTGGAATGAAAAGCTTGGCGAATGCTTATGGGCGTACCGTACTACAGTCCGGACGGCTACTGGGAACACACCATTCTCTTTGGTGTACGGAAGTGAGGCAGTCCTCCCACTGGAGACTCAAATTCCCTCTCTCTGTGTCGCCCTCACTTACTGATTGACGACGGATGATAATTACCGTCGTCGGCTACAAGAGTTGGAGGCCTTAGATGAAAAGCTCCTGCTAGCTCAACAGCGAATCGAGCTTTATCAAGCCCGCATCTCTGGAGCCTTCAACAAGAAGGTTAAAGTCAGAACATTCCAAGTAGGCGATCTCGTCTTGGCAGTTCGGAGGCCGATGGTTATGACTCACAAAACCTCCGGCAAGTTCCAGCCAAAGTGGGAAGGCCCATTTATCATCGAAGCTGTATTCTCCAATGGTACATACCGTCTCACGAAGCAAAATGGAGACTTGCTTATGATGCCCATCAACGGCAAGTTCCTGAAGAAATACTATGTCTAAACGACATCCGCTGAATCAACTGGATTATTGAGTTATGTACCCTTAGGTACCGCTGAACTTATACTCTGGTCGCTCCAAATGAATCTATATCACATCTTTTAGGTAGTAAGTCATGTATGATCATACCTCTGAACTTCCTTCCTAGAAGAACATTTTCCTCATGACCTATTACCCGCGCTTTCAGGGCATAAAAAAGGGTAACAGATCCACCAAATTCCCGAAATAGCCACGTCGATGTCACCTCTGAGTTGTTTCACTTCCATCAAAAACAAACCACCCCTTACGTAGAACTTCCACGTCCATATTACCTTTGAGTTGTTCTATGTACCCTTCGTGGAATCCACTCCTGCCACGTCCTCATTACCTCTGAGTAGGAAGACTCCATTGTAAAGCCCCCATACTTACCACGTCCTCATTGCCTCTGAGTAAGTATGTCAGTTTTCTCTCGACTTATTATTCGTACCCAAAACCAGAGTACGCCAAGGATAATAGGCCCACAAATGTCCATATTTGACCACAAATATCCACAGTTGACCACAGTTGACCGTAAATGTCCACAGTTGACCACAAATGTCCGCAGTTGACCACAAATATTGTACTAGGTTCTCTAGTACACGTGCCTCTTTTCTCATAATCTCATGCCTCTAGAACCCAGCTGTTCCATGGCATTCTTTCGTCGATACCAAGAACTTCCATATCCACCTTGCCGCGGAGTTGTTCTAGGTATCCCTATCAAACTTATTATCCGTACATAAAACCAAGGTATGCCAAGGGTTATAGGTCCACAGAAAGTCCCCTAGTGGGGCAAACACATAATATCAAAGATGCAGTACAAGCACGATAGATACAAGATGATGCAAACAAAGTTATTTATTTAAATCAAAAGTACTACATTTTATGGGACCACGTCCCTGTCAAAAAGATGAAGAAATATAAAAAATGAAAGAAAAAAGCCGATCATGGTTCAGCGACACATAATTCCTGGAGACGGTCCTTCAGTTTGGACATCGACCGCTCGATTCTCAGGGTGGCCCGACGCTCAGCCTCTTACGTCAGCTTCTCTGCATCCTCCAGACGTGCATGGGCCTGCCAACCATCTTCAAGTTTCTTCAGGGCTTGCTCCAGGGTATCTGAGGTTAGGGTGACCTTGTCGGTCTTCCGAAAAATTAGCTCCTTGTCGTCACGAGAGGCCTGCAGCTCAGACTCCAAAGAAAACAGTTTTCTCTGAAGCTGGAGGAACTGCTCCTTGGTCTTGGCTACCTCACTAGAGGCGGCCTCTTCCCGAGCGATGCATTCCTCTCCACTGCGGCTTAATCGATCGTACTTCAGCGACAAATCTCGGAGGTCCTGTATCAGAGCGGGCTTGGAGGTCTCCCGTACCGTCATTACCTTTTCCATGGCGGTTAAAAGGAAGGCATGCTCCTGATCTATCGCTGAAGATAGATGAACTTCCCATAATACTCGATACTGAGTCACCAACTGATCGGCTTCTAGCAACTTGGGCTCCAAAATCTCGACTATCCCTGCCCCATCGGGGAGGGTTCTGAGAAGCTCGATCTGGCCACGAGCACACTGACGGGCCAATACGAAAGACGTTTCCCTCTCTACGGCAGCCTCAACCCCTCGCTTCAAGTGGCGGTAGAAACTGTCAACCACATCCTTCGACGATTCATCGAGAACTTCCGAAGAAGACGGCGTCAGAGGAAGAGTAGTTGGCAGAGTTGAAGAAGATGTACCGGAACTTGATGCCCCTGCCGCTAGGGAAACAAGTTCTGAGCAAAAGGACGCTTGAATAGCGGCCATCTCCTCCTCCGCAGCCCGAAGGATCTGGAGACTCGGCAGGGCAGAAAGGTCGACCCCCGGAGTTGGTGCAACATGAACCAAGGAGGATGCAAGGACGATCTCTTTCCGTCCCGGCCGTTCCATTGCCCTTTCTCTCAAGCTCGAGCTGGCAGGAGGCCCCTCGATATGAGCTGAAGGAGGAGGAGGCATATTTTCTTCCACCAGATCCCCTCCAGTGACTTCCCCTTCAACGATGTCCTTCGTCAGCGGTGAAAGAGCAGGACCTGTATATCCAGAACAACCATCGATCAGCTTAACCCGAAGGATGTGAAGATAGAGCAAGTAAACCTCCTTACTGGTCAAGACTTGACTTAGCTTACCTGGAGAGGGTTGCTGAGGCTGAGGATCACTCATAGCCATTGTATTCTCCTCGCCAGCAACATTTGAACAGAATACATCTGATTCCTCTGCCCCAGCCACCCCGGAGGTAGACGCAACGGGGTTAGCATCACCCTGCTGGAATTCAACAATCTCAGGGATTAGCTAAGTGGAGCCCACATCACCCTGGGTTGAGAGCTCAGCAACGGGAGAAACCTCAATCGTCGTCGGGAGGACCCTGGCAGAGATGAGTTCAGCACTCATATCAATAATTAAAGTAGCAAGAGCTGGGTCGACTTCAGAGACAGTACCCGGCTCTCGAGACTCCGCTTCTCCTGACGCCTACAAAGAAAAGGTGAATGATTAGATCAAACTATAGAAAAGAAAATCTAAGAAAGATGGTTGTAATCAGATTCACCTCCGAAACGACATCAACATCCTCGCTTCTCTCCCGAAAGATTGGCCCGCGAGGTTTGACGGCAGTCCGTTTCCGGGAGTAAGTTATACCGCCAACAGCAGACTCATGCCTGCTTCGCTTGCGTGAAGGACCAGGCACAACAGGAGGCTGATCTTCCACCACATCATCTGTAGGAGGAAGAGGCGGATTATCGGCGTTATCCTCTTCATCCACATTGGTGGACTCTGAGTCTGACACCTCAACTGTATTTTTTCTTTTTTCTCGCCTTGGACCCTTTTGGCTTCTCCTCCAAGCCAGTACCAACAATAAAACTGGTACTTTGGTCAAAATCGATAGGGAGCTTGTTCACCATCACATGGTACAGAGCCGCTAGGTACAAAATCTGCCCTGATTCCTTAGCATCAGGCACAGAGAAGCTGGTACGGGTGTGAACCGTGTTATAGTAGTGCCAGGCCCTGATGCCGTCAAGGACACTACCCTCAAAACCCAGGTAGGGGCTAGGATTGTCCATAAATAGCTTACTGTACCCAAACTGTCGGGAAAACCGAACCGACTGGGCTAGTTAGGCTCCAGGAAGAAGAGTTGCGATTGCGATATACCAGGTGCGTAGGACCGATGTTCTGCAACCAAAGGAGCATCTTATCGGACAAGAGGTGGAGGGGCCAGTACCATCAAGATGTACACCATTCACCTCTTCATCAGTAAAGTGAGGGACAGACACGAAAAAGTTGTATCTGTCCACTCTCGCCAGCGCCATTCGACAGGCTGGCATGGTACCATACTCCCAAGGCATGCGGCGATACTGGAAGATGAAGGCATCATCCGCAGTTACTCGTCTTCTGGGCCAGGCTTCATCAAAGACCGACAGTGCAGCAACAGCCACTCCATCAGATAATGATAGGGCAGCTCAATTCGTTCAAAGTCCTTTACCGTATCACGGGCAATGACCATGGACGAGAAAGTGCGGATACCACGGTGTATGCTGCACACCATGGCAGGAAGAAGAGCTAGCCTGGCCCCAAAGACCAGTTTTACAGCAGAAAGGATAAAGTTATGGCTGATCCTTTCGATAGAACCAGCCCCTTTCGAGGCCACGCAGTTTCGCAGCCATACCATCAAAAATCCTGCCAGAAGAGCCTTCTCGGACAACTGCTGAGTGTCTTGATAAAAGTAAGCAAAAGAGTCTGATTGACTCCTGAATCTGTCGCCGATGGTTCTTAACCTCTTGGCGGTCGACACCTGGTCCTGCCCTTCCGAGTTCGAGGAATTCGGGGAGAAATCTGGCCTGAGGCGTCGAGCTTAAAAAGGTAAGTGAGACAGGCCTTTGTATGCAGAAGGTTCCCTTCCGAGCTGTCATTCTTCTTTTTTGACATCTGCTGGCACATGCTGTGATGACACAGCAATTCCCGGTAGATAGCAACAAAGCCCGGGAAGCTCTGCTCCAACTCCTCGAACTCCTCGTTCGTGGGAGTATACACTTCGAAGGCTTTATTCTCCCAGGGTAGCCTGGAGACTTCACGTATCTCGTGGAGAGCGAGTCCCATCTTCCCTCTCGGCGTAAAGAAGGTCCCCGTTCGGCGGTTGTACATTTCAAGGAGGGCCACGAAGAGCTTCTCATTTACGGGCAAACCGTAATAGGTGCCCCGAATGGTGTGATACAAGCCGATCTCGCGCAGGAGATTCTCGTATGTCCGTAAAATCTATATAGTCAAGTTGGTCCACGAAGGGATAGGGTTTATCCAATTCAGCAGCGCCAACCGACCAATGGGGTAGGACCCCTTCTGAGCAAGCTGGTTCATGAAGGTGTCAGCTTAAGAGAACCTGAAGTTGGGACCCTGCACATTTAAGAAAGTACCCGGGGCCAACCCCATCACACAGCAGCTGATCGGCATCCTGGTTGCGACTACCGACCCCAAGTTCCCGTTATAGTGGATATCGCCCACAAACATCCCCTGCCGGGTCGGAGTCAAGGAATCCACCATCTTCCTGTCCATGGGCAGCATGTTGAACCACGATAGTGGGTAGTGACGTTCCATTTGAGGAATGTGGAGTGCTACCCCGTTAGAAGAAAAGCTCCAACTTTCAGATATGTCCAGAACGCTGGAGTTCTTTACAGTCAGGGCATCTCCGAAAAGGAACGTAGGTTTCAGGTGTTGGTTCTCCAATCTCCCTGAGTTCATCATGCCAGTAAGAAAGTAGAAGGACTGGTTTTTGATATCTCTCAACCTTTCCTCAGACTCATCCTTGGGAAACCGGTTCGACACATATTCAACCAGATGATCGAACCTTACACCCACAGCAGATTGGGCGCGACCTACCAAAAGTTCTCCCGCAGGATTGACTGGCAACTTCACTTAAAAAAGACAAAAGAAACAGGTTAGAAGATGGCCAGAGAAAACCACTTAGTATATACTTTGAGCTCATACGGCTCTGATTAAGTGGGCCTTATGTGGCCCAGTCTAAAGGAGTTCATGCAGCTCTGATTAAGTGGGTCTTTATGCGGCCCAGTTTTAAAGAGTTCATGCGGCTTTGTTTGGTGGGGGCCTTATGCGGTCCAGTTTTAAAGAGTTCATGCGGCTCTGTTTGGTGGGGGCCTTATGCGGCCCAGTTTTAAAGAGTTCATGCGGCTCTGTTTGGCGGGGGCTTTATGCGGGTCAGTTTTAAAGAGTTCATGCGGCTCTGTTTGGTGGGGTCCTTATGCGGCACAGTTTAAAGGAGTTCATGCGGCTCTGTTTGGTGGGTCTTCATGCGGCCCGGTTCATAGAGTGATTATGCGGTAACATGACAACTCTCATGCGGCTCGGACATGAGGCATACCCCATGCGGCTCGGACATGAAACGTTCATGCGGATTCATCACACCGAACTTAAATAGTTCAATGAAGACGAAGAATATGCCAAAGAGAAAGGCAAGCGCATAAACATGCAACGTAGCTGCTATGGTTAGGGTTTGAGTCCATGCAGTTTTCTTCCAACATTCTTACCGTTAATGGCAGAATGGACGTCGGGGTGAACTGGGACCGCTGACGAGGAGGCAACTCCTTTGCCCTTCGCCGCCGCATTGGAGGATGCCTTTGGAGCCATTGATGATCGAAGAAGAAGAAGAGACGGCGACTAGGTCACGAAAGTTTGAAGAAAGAAGAGAGTAAAGAATTTTTCTCTTCAAAAATTACTCATATTTATAGGCTGGGAAGGGCGTGTGAACTGATAGACGCTTCGGGTTGCGTGCTGCCTAGGAGATAAAGCCGACCCTTGGATTCTATCCCCTTTCATGCAAAAAAGAATGCTCAGAATTATTAAGGCAAATCTAAACATTTAATGCCGACTCTTGGGATCCTATCCAAAAGACGGCTTTAAATCAAAAAACAAATCAAGAGCAATTAATGAGACGCCTACGTGGCACAACGACCAGTCTATGCGGCCAAAAGAAGTCTATGCGGCCAGAGAAGACATTGCGGCCAGAGAAGACCATGCGGCCAGAGAAGTCTATACGGCATGAGGAGTTTATGCGGACATACCCATGTTTCTTATTCAAAGTATTTCAATTTTACAAATTGAAAACTTTGAAGGGGGTCTTGTAGAAGCATGGAAAAGTATAGTGATTCTTATGCGGCCCAGAAACTCCATGCGGCTCAAAACTGGGGGGCTTCATGCGGCTCAAAAATCCCTAAGAGATTCATGCGGCTCAGATAGTTTTATGCGGCTCAAGAACGGCTACGTGGCCTTATGCGGTTCGAAATAGGCCTAATACAGCTGGCCATCATTACTTTGTGCAGCGGACCATTAATGCTCTGACACAAAGTGACAGCTCTGACATGGCTCTGACATGATGGCTCTGACATAAATGAGAGGTGCAACATAAAAAGAAGAGAAAATCTTTTAGCTGACACAATTCACAAATCCTAATAAAGTTCTTTATACGGATCGCCTAAGTGAACTTCATGCGGCTCGGATATGAGGCCACCCTCATGCGGCTCGGTTGTGAGGCCACCCTCATGAGGCTCAGTTGTGAGGCCACCCTCATGCGGTTCAGTTGTGCGGCCACCCTCATGCGGCTCGGTTGTGAGGCCACCCTCATGCGGCTCAGACAGGGGAACAGTTCTTCATGCGGCTCGCAACCTAGGGGCAGTTGGGACATGTGGAATAAGTTGACAAAGTCTTAACAACTCAGATTTATTGCAACCAACAGATCATAGCAGTTCAAATTTATTTCAACCATCATAACTGTCCAGGTTTGCTACAAAAAATAGATCAAGATTAATCTTAACCAATCCCCAACTGCCCACTTTTCAAGGCACAATTGTGATGATTTGGCCACATCCCACTCATCACAAATGCCTATAAATAGCAAGGTGTTATTCCCTTGTACACACACAGAGAGAGAGAGAGATAGGCACAGAGCATCTCTTCACCAGAGCCGAGGTTGCGTTCGATCGTCCAAGGAGTAAGGCAGAGTTGATATCACTTTCTCGAGCCTCTACCATCACCCCCCAAAATCCAAATTAAACAATTGTACTTAGATTGTTTTTCCTAGGTTTTGTTCCTTGGCTCTCTTTGTACGAGCGAGTTTGTATTGTGAATTAAAGTTCAGTCCTCCCATAAAACTGTTTTGTTCTTTGATAATCAATGGCAAACAGTAATGTGTACATTAGCATAGGGGCAATTAATTCTAGTCAGGGCATTATATATATATATATATTATTATATTATATTATATTATATTATATTATATTATATTATATTATATTATATATTATATTTTATATTATATATATATATATATATATTTAGAATACCCCCCCATTTATTCAGTGAGGCTCAAAAAGTCGAAGCCTGTACAAGTATACCACTAGGCCCAAAATGCCGATGCCTATACAAGTATACAAAACCCAAAAAAACCCTAAAACCGAGGACTAGAGGAGAAGATAGTTCCAAAAGCTCATCTGGCTATGCGAGCAGACGGATCTGATCTTCCGACACTGACGAAGGGCCTCCTTAATGAGCTGGTCAGCGGAGTATTGGTGGCCTTCGTATCTCGTCTTGTTACGATTCTTCCAGATTACCCACGTTGCGGCCGTCGTGACTATCTGGTGGCTGTGAGAAGCCGAGGCCCAGCTAGCAAGAGATCGTTGAAGCACCCGCCCTCCTGTGCCTGCCTACTGCATTGATGGAGGACTCTCCAGACCTTGACAGGTAAATCCTTCTGACAGAAGATGTGGTTGATGGTTTCGATCTAACGCTCCGCACAATAGGTGCATGCAGACGCAAGGTTGAACCCGATGGTGTTGAGAACGTCGTCAGTAGGCAACCTCTTGCTAAAGGCCCTCCAGAGAAGGAAGGACCACTTTTTGGGAATGCTGGTCTGTCAGAAGGGTACGATGTGTGGGGATGGTGTTCTGTTACCATGTACCACTCTTCTAACCGAGCTAACCGAAAATAATCCAGAAACGTCTGCCGACCACCTCAGTACATCAGGCGCAGGACTAATCTTCAGATCATTGTTACGAATGCACTCTTCTACCTCAGCCCCGACCCAAGCACGGACCTGGCTCCAATTCCAGTCATTGCCCATATGGTCCCACAAGTCCTTGATCCGGATGTCCTTCAGAGCCGTCGGGAGGCTAGGGAGCATGGAGTCTCCCGTCCAGTGTTCTAGGAAGATCGATGATTCGCCATTGCCCAATTGGAGCCTAATCACCGGTTCAGCGAGGGACTGCCCGATGAGGATCTACCGCCAAGCTGCCGAGGGTCTGCTGTTTGAGATGGCCAGCGACGGGTGGATATCTTTGAAGTACCTGGCCTTCATGAATCTCGCCCACAGATTCTGACTCGTACGAAGATTCCACCACAGCTTCATCGAGAAGGCATCTACAATATGGGGGAGCTTGGTGAATCCCAGTCCTCCCTCTTCAGTAGGTCTTGCCATGGTGTCCCAGCTGGCCCAATGATGTTTGTCATGCCCGTCACTGTGGCCCCAAAAGAAGTCGCTAATGATGCTCTCAAGCGAATAGAGCACCTTATTGGGAGGGGAGCATACAGCCAGTGTATAGATAGGGATGGATGTAAGCACATGTTTGATGAGGATCATCTTGTCGCCCGGGGATAAAGTCGCATTATGCCACCCCTGAAGCTTTTTTCTGATTTTGTTAACCAGCTCCTCAAAAATGCCTGCATTAGATTTACCGTACACGAGGGGGAGACCAAGGTAGTTGAACGGAGGGTGTTCGATGGCGAAAGAGGTAATATTGGATAGGCTATCCGCGTGCTCTCTCTTGATGTTGTGGTGGGCATAGATCACACTCTTATCTGAGTTGATCTTTTGGCCTGATCACCTGACGTATTTTATGAGCGTGTTGTGGTGGGCATAGAATTATATATATATATATATATATTTATGAGCGTGTTGTGGTGGGCATAAAATATATATATATATATATATATATATATATATATATTATATATATATATATATATATATATATATATATATATATATATATAATATTTTTAATAAAAATAATAAAAAAAATATGTATGTATGAGATGTGTGTGTATCTTGAACGAGAGAAGAGTAATCATGTGGGAGTGATTATAGGCATTTAGTGATTATAGGGGAGTGATTATATATATATATATATATATATATATATATATATATATATATATATATATATATATATATATATATAAAATATATTTTCAATAAAAATAATAAAAAAATATGTATGTATGAGATGTGTGTGTATCTTGAACGAGAGAAGAGTGATCATGTGGGAGTGATTATAGGCATTTAGTGGACTGTCATAACCTTGCATAAGTTCAATATTGATATGGGGTATGTAGGTACTAGGGAGTTGGATTGAGTAGAATATAGAGTGGAATAATTTCATGTACCAGTAAATCCTATGTTGAGGTTTTAGATACCTATGGGGATTGAACCATGTGAATTTCTCCCCACGATCTGTTTTGACAACAAGAACTAGGTAAGGGTATCTGGGTGTGTGCACAGATTTGGGCACACACTAGTTATTAATACAGAGGTTAGAAGGGACTAGGTAGAACATACCTATCTAGGAGAGTAGGAACACCTGTGCTGCCACTAATCTCCTATAGTTGGGACACTCTAGGGAAATAGCTCAAGGAAGAATACATTTCTGTGTGTCACCTAGGAGCAATTCTATTAAGGGGTGTCTTTGTGCCTTATGTATGGGTGTGAACGAAGTACCTAATGTGTGTGCAGGAATCAGATCAGTGCAAGTGAATCCACAGATGTGGACAGGCCCTTGGTGGCTATCAACACCATATAGGAGTTAGGTCGGAGGGTGTTTTCAGGGATTAGTAAGCAATATATGTTCAGTGTGTACAGGGAACTTCCTGTACAGGTATGTGTGTTCAGTTTGGTAGTCGCACGCACATATCTGTATAGTATACGTATTTGTGAGTGTGTCTGTGTAGGATTGTTCTACATTAGAAAGATATATGAGGGTGTAAAGGTGTAGTGGAGTGGGTAAACATCACTGATAGGTAAGCGGGAGTAATGATTTATGTTGTGAGTGGTTTTCTGTATGTAAATACATGTATATAGAAGGGCTATCAGTAGGAAACTTTTAGCAGTATCTTTTATTACTGCAGGTACTAATAAGTATGTGTGCATTAGTGTATCAGTATCTAGTAGGAAAAACCATGTACTTATGTGCAGGGATTAGAAACATCAGTTGTGTGCATGTGTGTCAGTCTGTATGCGTGTGTATGTACCTAGGGAGTGAGTGTTAAAATGTAACGTGGTAAATCAGTGGTAGCTAGTGAGTGAGTGTGTTTGTGTCGGTGTTCTAACAATAGGTAAACAAGGTAGGCAGAGGGATTCCATATGTACAAATTGGTGAAGGTATGTGTTAGTATCTAACTATTACCCGTGTGTTTCCTCTAGAAAATTGAAGGATTAACAAATACTTGTGTATGCCCATAGGCGGTAGAATAGGGAATCTATTGTGTGGTAAGTATGCAGCCCTATAGGGTGTAATTTGTGTAGGGTTCAGTAAGAGTTGATGTGTGTTAGAGAGTGTGATATGTGTATCAGCAAGTGTAGGGAAGGGACTGGTTGTGAGGGAGTCAGGAAGTGAGCAGATAGGGCCACCAGAGTGCAGTACGTGTGACCACTGATTGTGTGTGTTGCTGTATGCATCCCTGAGTGCAGTGTGGCAGACATATATGTGTATGTTACTTAGAAACCAAGTATAGGTAATGTGCAGAAATACACAGGTATCTTGGTGTATGACACCAAGATACATGAAGTTATGTACCCAGTGAGGGGTATCCAGTGGGATGGTGTACGGGGTTACCAATACACCTCTATGTACATATTATCTACTTATGCCTATAGACATAGGTACTTGTATAGGTTAGTA
The DNA here is from genome assembly GCA_029216955.1 of Iris pallida. NCBI lineage: Eukaryota > Viridiplantae > Streptophyta > Magnoliopsida > Asparagales > Iridaceae > Iris > Iris pallida. The sequence continues at coordinate 90,028 of JANAVB010013219.1, forward strand.
TAAGAATAAATGGGTAGGATAAAAGTCTATTCATTAGAGTAGAAACCCTAGTAACAAGGCAAATGGGTAAGAGTATTGGTTTATGATGGGTAGGACACTAAAGTAACCCCAAGTAGGGTAAAACATAGAAATTTATATAAGCCAACATGTACGGTAATAGGGACCTAGAGAAATCTATAAAGCCTAGAATTAATGTAGATGTTCTGTTAAACCTTAAATATTGATTATCATTTGGTTGAACTAATATCGGTTTACTGGGCATCGATTTGGACGCCAGTTCGATCTAGTTCCAGCTTGGAGTACAGGCAAGTACATGCACTAATTTTATTTTATTTTTTGATATTGTTTCTATTTTATGATTTAGATATTCCTTTCGTGTTTGTGACATTCTTCTTGCACGTGATTAGTATTCTATGGATTTACTTCATTATTACTCGTGATTCTTGTCTTACCGTGATTACCATGATTCGTGCATCTTACAAACGTGAATTAAATCCATGAATCCTAAGTATCGGACAGAGAAATACCTCAGTAGATGTGTGAACACCCTATCTATTCTTTGTGTCTAATCGTGTCGATAGAAATCACACATCTCACATGTGATTTGTTGTATCGTATGGATAGCAATCACACATTCTCGTGTGCGATTTCTCGTATTATTCAAGCCATTTACATGTCGAACCTGGTATTTTAAATAACACCTAGAAGCTAGGGATTTGACATTATTTACTCTGATCACATCATTTTTTACCTGTTTCTCATATTTTACTATTTTGCCTAAATAGCTACTTAGTTTTACCTGTTCACATGTTTACTCTATTTTTACATATGCTAACTCTCGTTATATGGCCATTATCGTGTTGTGAAATGTTATTGAATGTTTGTACTTGCTCCAATCCTGACTGGATAACCATATTTCTATACGACGAGTTAGAGGCTTGCCCCACATATTATGAGCTGATAGAGGACCTAGCACCTGAGACTGAGTTGGGTATTTTGGAGGCCTAGGCCGTTACAGAGGTCGCGATGCAGGCAGAGGATGTTTAGCCTAGTTTAGTTTTATTTCATGTTAATGGGTCCGGATTTGTCTCCGGAATTCATGCTTGGGCTGTATTATACTATATTTGGTGACTTGGTGTTTTCTCTGGTTTTGTTGGTTGTGTTTTGACTCCGAATTATGTTTCATGATATATTCTAGAACTCCATATCTAGTTTGATGTTGTTGAGTATAGAATTCATATTAGTCCTATCTCCGGTTTCTCTTATGTTTGTGAGATGATTATTACTGTGTGTTTGGGATATTATATGTTGTTAGACAGCTTTCTACTATCGTTGTTGCGGCGTAGCTGGATATATCCATGACTCATACCCATTTTTCAGGTACGGGTCATGACACATTTTTGTGGTAGCCCATGCAGGTCCAACTTCACAATTAGTGTGAATGTCATGGTAGTACCTTGGTTTTAGGTGCTATTACGAGCCTGCAATAGGACAAGAATTACTAGAAGATTTTGGAAATACTCAATCACAACTAGGATTTCTATTCTGCATAAATATGTTATCTTTAACTCTATTCTTGAATGAATGCTATCTCAATATCTATCCTTCCGTGATATCTTATCTTGTGCCCTATTGATTTCTTTTGTTTCAATCTGTTTCCAAGATGGCACCAGTGACCAGGGCTCGTATATCGGAGTAGCAGCACTAGCTACCACTTCTGAGAGGTCTGCGACTTCTCGACTGGCTCCTCGAGCAGCGACTGATGTTGTTACTCCACCAGTTCAGGAGGTTGTACCAACTGCTCCAATCCTGGGGACAGTTCCAGTTCAGTGGGTCGTTCCAGTTGTCTCAGAGGATCTACCACCTCCACTACCATTTTTTTTGGAGGCATGCCCACTGATGGGGCACATTTGTTCGCTCTTATCTAGGGCATGGTGGATGCTCAGAGGATTCAAGTTGAGGCTAAGAGGGTGCAGGTAGAGGCACACCGAGCTCAGAATGAGCTGGTGAGAGAGGATATGGAGAGTACTCACCAGGTAGCACTAGAGACCTTGGAGAGGGTTAGTATGCAGTAGCCCACTCCGCAGCAGCAGAAGCGGGGTACCATTTTTGACTTCAAGAATATGTATACCCAAGAGTTCAAGGGTACGGAGGGTATCGTTTACGCGGACAAGTGGCTTGAGGATATGTTGAGGATCTTACGGGTATCTTAGATTTTGGATAACTGAAGGTCGAGGCAGTGGGTCTACAGCTCTTCGACCTTGTGCTCACTTGATTTCGGACTGAGCCCCAGTAATCAGCACGTGGTCTGACTTGGAATGGGTTCAAAGGTCTCTTCAAGAATAAGTTTTACTCTAATGTGGCTCGAGGGTTCTGGAGAACCAGTTCCAGAACCAAGTGCAGGAAGGATTATCGGTAGATGAGTACGCTGTCGAGTTTGGCAAATTGAGCTGCTTCGCTGAGTATATGGTGAGGGATACTGTGGATCGAGCCTGTAGATTCAGAAAATATTTGGCTAAGGAGATTCGAGTGCATGTTACTACTAGAAAAGATGTGACTTTTGCTGATCCGGTAGCATTGGCTTAGCTAGTAGAGGAGGACTTGGGTTTCAGACCCAAGAGGGATCAAGATTCTGTCGGGATAGCAGCGGTCAGGCATCGGTGAAGTATCCCCAGTTCCTGCCGAAAGCTTTCCATCCACCAGCCAAAGCAGTGGTCCTGCATCAGCCTCAGAGACAGATTCGACCAGCTCCTACTTGTGTCTACTGTAGGAAGACCGAGCACTCTTGGGATGTTTACAGGAAGAGGCTTGGTCTATGCTTGTTCCGTGGATCTTTTGCACACCAGCTGTTGGAGTGTCCTTCGACACCTGCTCATCCAGCTCAGGGGATGTCTCCTATCCTTAGAGCACTGGCGAGGCCTATTATAGCACATCAGTAAAGGCGGACATTACCTACTCAGCAGCAGTACTTTGCCCAGCATCAATAGAGGGGCAAGGCCTTTTCTATGATGGTCGAGGAGACTGAGGCACCTTCTGATGTGATTAGAGGTTCAGTAGTAATTAATTTATTTCTAGCTATTGCTTTGTCTGATCTACTTATAGTTTTATATTTATGGCTTTTATGTTTAAGCATAGCATTATATCTGTGTCGTTGGATACTAGTTGTAAGATTTTGACTGGCGAAGGCATTATCTTAGTCAAGGATATCTGTGTCGTACGACGCATTACCATGGAGGCAGGGATTTGTGCGTCAGCTTACTCGTAATGATACTTCCGCGCTTTGATATAGTTCTCGGAATGGATTGGTTGAGTGCACAGTACGTCCATATAGATTGTCATCGTAGGTGTATTGTGTTTAGTCCTCCTGGAGAGCCTATGTTTGAGTTTGCTATAGGATCCATGAAGCAGAGTAGCAGAGCTATCTGTTGAGATTTATTAGAGCAGAAGGAGCTTCCCCATCTCATTATTGCGGAGTTTCTCGTTGTTTTTCCTGAGGAGTTACCGGGATTGCTGCCAAATAGAGATATGGAGTTCTCTATTGACCTTGTACCCTGTGCTGATCCAGTAGCACAGAATGTATACATGATCAATAATCATGAAGTGGTGGAGCTGAAGAAGCAGATTGATGAGTTGCTTGAGAATGGTTTCATCAGATTGAGTTCGTCGCCTTGGGGTTCTCCGGTGTTATTTGTGTCAAAGAAAGATGGGTCAGTACAGATGTGCATTGACTACAGAGCTCTGAATAATATGACCATCAAGAACATAAACCCACTGTCGTGGATCGATAATTTATTTGATTAGTTGAGCTGTGCCAGGGTGTTCTCGATGATAGACTTCAGATCTGGCTATCATCAGGTAAAAGTCAAGAAGGAGGATATTCCAAAAACTGTCTTTCGGACTAGATATGGCCAATACGTGTTCTTGGTGATGCCATTTGGTTTGACTAACGCCCCGACTGTCTTCATGAACTTGATGAACAAGGTATTCCATAAATACCTTGATCAGTTTGTGGTGGTGTTCATAGATGACATCTTGATCTACTCGAAGACCCCGGAGGAGGATGAGGTATGGGATCGATGGCACCTCTAGAGGGGGATGAATAGTGTAGCAAAAGTAATATCCCCAAATTAAAAGTAATGTAGGTAAAGGCAAATATAGACAGATAAATAAATACAGTAATGTAAAGCAGCAAGTAAATAGGGAGAGAGAAAGCAATATGTAGACATCAAGATTTTATATTGTGTCCCTCTGAGAGAACTAGTCCAGTCTCGAGTACTCCTGCTCGATGTTAAATTCACTATTTGAAATAGAGATTACATCGCATGCTTTACTCTGAAGGACACTCCTGTTGGCCCATTGGTCATATGGTCAACCTGATTTTAATAATTGATCAAAACTCTGTCTGGATATACGAAGCTTGTTGGGACATCTCAGCTTCTTGGACATAAGCAAGATTGGATATTCACTCCGTTCAAGACTGAAGATCTGTTTGCCTACTTGAGTCTGTACTTCCTATGCAATGTAATTTTTCACTTTATTTGAGTCTAGGAATACGTTGTACACCGAGTCGTACTAGCAAATAGGCTATCCCCAAAATAGTTCAAAATGTTTTTAAAATGACCTATCAAAATGTTTACAAAAAGGTTTTCAAAAAGGTTTTCAAAAATCACCAAAAATCTATTTTAAAACCCTAACCTAACTCTGACAGAGTTCGGCCAGAGTTCGGCCAGAGTTCGGTTGGTGGCCGTTTGATTTTTGAATTCTCTGGAACTTGGTCCTCCTGCAGTTGCGGATTTGACCGAGATTTGCTCATCGAGTTCTGCCCGAATTCTGCCCGAATTCTGACAGAGTTCTTCCTTTGGAATTCCTATAAATAGAGATAGATTTCGATCATTTCAATTCACTCATTCACTTTCAATCTTCTCTCTATCTAAAAAGATTTCTGCCTTCCAAAGAGTTTTCTAGAGCTTTTATTTTCAGATCCCAAGCCAGTTACAATCCTCTAGTCGATTTGCCAGTGCGGTACGGTCTAGAAGTTTCTGAGAGATTGTAATCAGAAGGCTTGATTGAAGAATACCTCTTCACATTTGAAGTTGGACGAGTTCTTCGTATCAAAGCTCGCGTTGTAGAAGTTGCAAGGACTTCGTAAGAAAACTTGCGGTTTTTTCTATAGTGGATTCAACTGGTAGCAAGAGTTCTACCGACTGGATTAGTCCTCAACAGAGGGATACCAGTATACATCGTTGTCTTTGCGTTTGCTTTCTGAACTCTGTCTTTACATTATTTCAATTGTGATTATATACTGTGATTGTGTTGCTAACAATTTTTATTTAGCATTATTCCGCTGCCAACTCTATTCACCCCCCTCTAGAGTATTACGCTTTACTATATCGTTCCTATAATTGGTATCAGAGCGGGTGTTACAGGTAAAGCGAGGTAACAGTGCTATTATTTATTCATTATTTATTAGATCACAGCACATCACATGGCTACTATGAAATTCACAAGTGAAGGTCAGGCCACAAACAGACCCCCTCTGTTTGATGGTACTAACTACACTTATTAGAAAACACGGATGAGTTTTTTCTTGAAATCTCTTGATTTTGACTTATGGGCTATTGTTCTTGATGGCTATCAGAAGTCACCTCGTATAAATGTCGAGGGAGTTTTGGTTGAAAAACCCCAAAGCAGTTATACAGAGGAAGAAAAGAAAATGGCCAGTCTTGACGCACGTGCCATTAATGCTCTTTTTTGTGCCTTAGACAGAACAGAATTTAACAGGGTATCTACATGCACAACGGTAAATAGTGTATGGAAGCTTCTCGAAGTTACACATGAAGGCACGACTCAAGTCAAGGAGTCAAAAGTCAGCAGACTTACTCAAGAGTACGAGGCGTTCAAAATAAAGCCAAATAAAACAGTCACACAAATGTTCAAGAGGTTCTTGGATATTGTAAACCCTTTGTCCTCCTTAGGCAAAGATTACAGTAACCACGAAAAGATTCGCAAACTCCTGCGAGCTCTCACCAAGAACTGGATTCCGAAGGCTACAGCTATCATTGAAGGAAACGACCTCACCACAATATCACTTGAAGTACTCATGGGTAAACTACTCACTCATGAACTGGAGCTACAAGATTTTGAAGAGCCTGCTCCAAAGGAGAAGACTATCGCCCTCAAGGCTCAGCACAGAAAAGCTGCTGAAGATGACTCAGACAGCAGTGGATCTGACGCTGAAGATCAAGCTCTCCTAGTAAGGAAGTTCAAAAGATTCATGAGACATGAGAAGAGAGTCAAAGAGAACAACAGCAACAACTGGTATCAAGAAGATGCTGTCTGCTATGGCTGTAAGAAGAAGGGACATATGAAGAAGGACTGTCCCATCAACTCATCATCGAGCAAGAAGAACAACAGGTATGAAAAAGGCAACCTGAAAAGAGCAACGTCTCGAAAATATGCCAACACTAGCATATGGCATGAGAGTGAAGCTAGCGACTCAGAAGATGAATATTCAGAGGACGCTACAAACATCTGCTTCATGGCAATCGATCAGGTACCTACTGAACCTGTAGAAACATATGATGACTTCACCTTTGAGCAATTAGGAGATGCCTTCAGTGACCTGATGCTTGACTACAGGAAACTGCGTAGTAAATATCAGACCGCTAAGAAGGTACTCAAAGAGTACAAAGGAGAAATAGGAAGACTTACCGACCTACTAGCTGAGGTTAGAGCTAATGTTAGTGAGTCTGGTGAGCTTTCCTCTATAAAGCTCTTATTACACGAGACTAAACAGTCATCCGAAGAGAAAGACAAGATTATAGACCAATTGAGAGAAGATCTTTCTAGAGAAAAGAAAAGTCTTCAAGCTGCACAAATCAGAATGGAATCACTCACTTCTGATTATACTAAGTTATATGACACTTCTAAAAGGTTGGAAATTAGGTTAGGAAAACAGCCTGAGCCTGCTGCTTCCTATCCTAACACGTGTCACTTATCGAGAATTCGGAACATTCCCAAGCCAAACACTGTCAGACCAAACCATATAAAACCTTTACCCCAAAAGGTTAAGCCCAAACATGATCATAGGTATGCATTCTTCTATACTAAAAAACCCAAACCTACCAACCATGCACACCACTCAGCTTTCAACACTCGACATGCACAATGTCATTATTGTGGCCTCATTGGTCATATATCATCTACATGTAGAATGAGAAAGCTTATAGATTTAAATGTTTATGCTTGGATACCTAAAGCTAACAATTCAGGACCCTACAAGAAATGGGTACCAAAGGTTTCATCTGCAAACTGTTTTGTAGGTGGAACACCCTTCACATGCTAGAAGCAAATGGATCCTGGACAGTGGTTGCTCACGGCATATGACCGGTGACGCTACCCAATTTGTAATACTGTCGAAGAAGAAGAAGGAAGGTTATGTTTTCTTCAGTAATAATTTGAAAGGGTATATTATTGGTATCGGTGATGTTGGTAAGTCTCCCTATCCTGTGATTAAAGATGTCTGTCTGGTTACCGAGTTGAAACATAATCTGCTCAGCATAAGTCATCTAGCTGATCATGGTTATGGTATCAACTTTGGCAAAGACAAATGTACTATAGTTGATAGCTCAACTAGTAGTACTATCTTTGAAGGAATCAGGGAAGACAATATATATGTTTTCTATCTGCTGGAAGAAGCTAACATTTCAGGTAGATGCTTAATGGCCAAAAGTGATGAGAGTCATCTATGGCACATGAGACTCAGTCATGCAAACATGGATACAATTTCAAGATTATCTACAAAGAAGATAGTACGCGGTTTACCAGACATAACATTCAAGAAGGATTTGGTATGCAGCCAATGTGAAAAGAACAAGGCTACCAGATCCACATTCAAGTCTGCAAACGCAGTATGTACTACTAGACCTCTATAATTGCTACACATGGATTTATTCGGTCCTAGCAGAGTTGCTAGCCTCGGAGGTAAATTATATGTATTTGTTATTGTAGATGATTTTTCTAGATACACATGGGTATATTTCTTGACACGCAAGAATGACGCATTATCCGAATTTGTCGCCTTTTGCAAGAAAGTACAAAATGAAAAAGGTTACATGATCACTCGAATTAGAAGTGATCATGGAGGCGAATTCGAGAATGCTGATTTCGAGCAATTTTATGACACATACGGTTTCATACACGAGTTCTCCTGCCCTAGAACTCCACAACAAAATGGAGTTGTGGAACGTAAGAACAGAACTCTAACCGAAATGGCCAGAGTGATGTTAAATCAATTTAGCCTACCCAAATACTTCTGGACTGAAGCTGTCAATACAGCTTGCTTTGTGCTCAATAGAGTTCTAATTCGACCCAAATCGAAGAAGACTCCATTTGAGTTATGGTTTGATAGAATTCCTTCAGTTTCATACTTTAAGATTTTTGGCTGTAAGTGCTTTATTCTTAATACTAAAGACAACTTGGGAAAGTTTGACGAAAAGGCCGATGAAGGTATATTTCTAGGTTATGCGGCCAAGAGCAAAGGGTACAGAGTCTTCAACAAACGTACCATGATCATCGAAGAATCAATCAACGTCACTTTTGATGAAATGAACCAAATGACTCTCGATGACAGTGATGAAGATCTGCCTACATCAAGCTCAACATCAGCTGAACCTGAACCAAGCTCTGCACTAGCTGAACCTCCTAGAGGAGATCCAGGAACCAGCTACCTACAGAGTCTACCGAAAAGGTTAAAATTCACAGCTGATCATCCAAAAGATTTGGTAATTGGTGACATTACCAAAGGAGTAAGTACTCGATCATCCAGTAGAGATATTGTTTCTAGTGTTGCATTTATTTCACAGCTAGAACCCAAATCTATTGATGAAGCATGTAGTGATAGTTTCTGGATAGATGCCATACAAGAGGAATTGAACCAATTCGAACTGAATCAAGTTTGGGAACTTGTTCCCAAGCCTATTGATCATCCAGTCATTGGCACCCATTGGGTATTCCGAAACAAACTAAATGAGGATGGTTTAGTAACTCGTAACAAGGCTCGACTCGTAGCTCAAGGATACAATCAAGAAGAGGGTATCGACTACGATGAGACTTATGCCCCAGTTGCGAGATTAGAATCCATTCGAATGTTATGTGCATTTGCATGTTTTCATGATTTCAAACTTTTTTAAATGGATGTAAAAAGTGCTTTTCTAAATGGCTTTATAAAAGAAGAAGTTTTTGTAGCACAACCTCCGGGTTTCATGAATTTCAAAAATCCTGACCATGTTTTCAAGTTGAAGAAAGCCTTATATGGTTTGAAACAAGCCCCTCGTGCTTGGTATGACCGTCTAAGCTCTTTTCTACTTGACAACGGTTTTTCAAAAGGAAAGGTTGACACTACACTATTTATTAAATCTTTTAATGGCAAGCTGCTTTTAATTCAAATCTATGTTGATGATATCATATTTGGATCCACTGATGAATCTCTTTGTCAAGAATTTTCTAAGTGTATGCAGAATGAGTTTGAGATGAGCATGATGGGAGAGCTGAAGTTCTTTCTCGGATTGCAAATCAAACAAACCGACAATGGGACATTCATTAATCAAGCCAAGTACACAAAAGATTTGCTAAAGAAGTTCGATCTTGACAATGTCAAACCTATTGGCACTCCGATGGCAACTTCAACAAAGCTTGATTCTGACGAACAAGGCAAGCCAGTCGACACACGTAAGTATCGAGGTATGATTGGTAGTTTACTTTACTTAACTGCTAGTCGTCCAGATATAATGTTTAGTGTTTGCCTGTGTGCACGTTTTCAAGCTAACCCAAAGGAATCACATCTGATCGCAGTTAAGCGTATCTTCCGATACCTTAAGGGCACTTCTTCTGTCGGCTTGTGGTATCCCAAAACTAAATCCTTTGACCTTATTGGTTATTCGGATGCAGATTTTGCTGGAAGCAAGGTTGATAGAAAAAGTACTAGCGGTACATGTCATTTCTTAGGCAAGGCTCTAGTCTCTTGGTTTAGTAAAAAGCAAAATTCTGTAGCCTTATCAACAACAGAGGCTGAGTATATCGCCGCAGGACGTTGTTGCGCTCAGATTTTGTGGATGAAACAAACCCTAGAAGACTTTGATTTATTTTTCACACATATTCCCATTTTCTGTGATAACACGAGCACTATTAATTTGACTAAGAATCCTGTATGTCATTCTCGTACTAAACATATCGAGATTAGACATCATTTTCTTAGAGATTATCATCAAAATGGAGATATAAACCTTGTGTACATAGATACTGAAAATCAATTAGCTGACATCTTCACTAAACCTCTAGCGGAAGATCGTTTTAATTATTTACGTCGAGAATTAGGAATTTTGGACGTCAATAATATTAATTGATTTTATTTTATGATTATATATCATTATGCAAAAACTGTGTTAGAGACAAGCCAATAAAGAGTCTGTCTGTCACCACAACTACGGTTGAAGCGAAGCGGTACTTAAGAGTTCCCCGGTGAACCTCCGCCAGCTGGGACAGTACTCCTACAGCTAATCTGAGACAGTCGCTGTGTAACGATATTTAATTCATAAAATATTATTAATTATGTTATTTGAAGACTAAAATAACTAATCTTTGAATTAAATATTTGCAACGAGTCAATAAAAAAGAAGTAGCAAAAATCAACCTGAAAGAACCCCAGGCGAATTCGGCTAGAGCTCTGACCGAATTCGGCCCGAGTTCGGTTGAGGGTGTATGTGTATATATACAGAACCCGAGAGCTTCTTCTCTTCCATTGCTTCCAAACTTTCAAACAGCAGCTCCAGCCGCCCGAAACTCCTCCAAACCCTAGGTATTCACCAACCCATTGCTCCCTATCTACTTGGTGAAATCCTTCCAAATTTTGGAATCGTGCGGAGATCGTTCTTCTCTACAACATATCCAATTTTCGTGAGGTATAACTCCCTCTCTCTCCACCTTTCAAATTAGTGCTTTTTATTTCAATGGCACCTAGATTTAATCCGTCTAAGAGGAAGAAGACCATTCCTAGTGAGGAAGGGTCCTCTTCGAATTCTCACACGGATTCTTTGTTTTTGCCAGTCCAAAAGAGCGACGGTGCTTTCGATGGGTTCTTCTTTCAAACCCTCGATCAAGCTTTATTATGGTACGGTGACTTTTCTACCCGATCCATATGTAGCGGCGCTCCGGTTAAATGGACGGTATTCCCTGATCATCGTCACTTATTTGAGGCATTAGGGTTACACTTACTTGTTAAACTGTGCTTCCCAATAGCTACTAATGCCATTAGATTGTTCTATTGCAATCTCGTAGTTAACACTTTTGACGTGAGCACACGTGTTGGAGGCATAGACATTGAGTTCAATGATGTCCTCCTAGCGGAGATTCTTGGTATTCCCAATGAAGGTGAACCGCTAGTTGATATCACGGAATTTGATTTCCCCGAAGGCACTACACTCACGAGTTTTAAAGCGGAACTCTGTGCACCTGACAGAGTACGTTCTGGAAAGTTTAAGGCTAACAACCTGAACTTGTTTAACTACGAATTGTATCGCATCATCTACTCTACTCTTCTTCCAAAATCCACTTTCAAGGATGATGTGACTTCGCTTGAGCTGTCCGCCATGTACCATATTCTTAAGGGGATTCCTTTTTCCACCCCTAAGACAATCATTCAGATGATGGGACGTTGTCGTGCTAGAGATCGAAATCTCTCTTACGCGATGATCTCCCTCGTATCTTTCAGCAATTTGAGATCGATCTATCGACTTGTACTCAGGACTCTGAGCCCAAGTTACTCCAGCTTTCTCGTCGCAGCCGGACTGCTTCAGCTCCACCTCCTGCTCCTCCTACTGTACCATCTTCACCACATCAGCCGTATGCCATAACTTTTGAGGGCATACATCAGCATTTATCAGCTTTGCACGTCTCGATGACGGACATGGCTCGCGAGCGAGAGTTCTGCGATGTCACCCGTTACCAGGCGATGGCAAACTCCTTGGCCGATCTGCGTTTTGTCCAGACTGGTCACTCTGCTGCTTCCATCCCTCGTGATCCAGCTTTTTCGGGTTACCGCTGTGAGGATGAGGCTGTTCATGCCTACTTCCAGCCAGGTAACGCCTATGACTGGTATCGTGCACCTCGAGATTACGTTGGTGAGTTCTATGCTGGCGCCCCTACTCATCCTACTGGCGCTGGTACTTCTGGTGCTGGTACTTCCGGTCATGCTGGCCACGCTGCTGATGATATTGATGAGGATAGTGATAATGAGATCTGATTTGATTATTAGTAATATTCTATTGTATACTTGGAAATGCTCCGACATTCCATGTTTTTATCATTTACTTTTTATCAGTACTTTGTAGTTTGCTATCAGTACTTTTTATCTTCATGGACATGTTTTTGATGTTTCATTTATGACATCTCAGTTTATTTCAGCATTTTGTTTAAGCACTATCTCTTTATACTGCTTCTCCATTTTAAACTGCCTGTGAAATAGCATGCCTGAGATTTTTTTATGTTTTTGAAGCAATACATGCCTGTGATAATAATTTGTAGAAACATTACATGCCTGTGATGCTATATCTCTAATTCTTATACTATATTTCTTTTATTTGTTTTCTCGCTATTTGTTACTTATGCATTGATTGCGGAGGAGTCTTCTGGATTTACTGCGGGGGAGCCTTCTCTTGTGCAATTATTTTGCTAAGTGACAAAGGGGAAGAAAATTAAAAATGATCTAACATTTTTATTGAGTTAAATACAGGTTATGAACAATTTCTACTTTTTGATATTTTTGAACAAGCTTAATGTTATATCATTCATAGTTTGTCAATTATCAAAATAGGGGAGATTGTTGGCCTATTGGTCATATGGTCAACCTGATTTTAATAATTGATCAAAACTCTGTCTGGATATACGAAGCTTGTTGGGACATCTTAGCTTCTTGGACATAAGCAAGATTGGATATTCACTCCGTTCAAGACTGAAGATCTGTTTGCCTACTTGAGTCTGTACTTCCTATGCAATATAATTTTTCACTTTATTTGAGTCTAGGAATACGTTGTACACCGAGTCGTACTGGCAAATAGGCTATCCCCAAAATAGTTCAAAATGTTTTTAAAATGACCTATCAAAATGTTTACAAAAAGGTTTTCAAAAAGGTTTTCAAAAATCACCAAAAATCTATTTTAAAATCCTAACCTAACCCTGACAGAACTCGGCCAGAGTTCGGCCAGAGTTCGGTTGGTGGCCGTTTGATTTTTGAATTCTCTGGAACTTGGTCCTCCTGCAGTTGCGGATTTGACCGAGATTTGCTCATCGAGTTCTGCCCGAATTCTGCCCGAATTCTGACAGAGTTCTCCCTTTGGAATTCCTATAAATAGAGATGGATTTCGATCATTTCAATTCACTCATTCACTTTCAATCTTCTCTCTATCTAAAAAGCTTTCTGCCTTCCAAAGAGTTTTCTAGAGCTTTCATTTTCAGATCCCAAGCCAGTTTCAATCCTCTAGTCGATTTGCCAGTGCGGTACGGTCTAGAAGTTTCTGAGAGATTGTAATCAGAAGGCTTGATTGAAGAATACCTCTTCACATTTGAAGTTGGACGAGTTCTTCGTATCAAAGCTCGCGTTGTAGAAGTTGCAAGGACTTCGTAAGAAAACTTACAGTTTTTCCTATAGTGGATTCAACTGGTAGCAAGAGTTCTACCGACTGGATTAGTCCTCAACAGAGGGATACCAGTATACATCGCTGTCTTTGTGTTTGCTTTCTGAACTCTGCCTTTACATTATTTCAATTGTGATTATATACTGTGATTGTGTTGCTAACAATTTTAATTTAGCATTATTCTGCTGCCAACTCTATTCACCCCCCCTCTAGAGTATTACCCTTTACTATATCGTTCCTACAACTCCAACTTCTTACAATGTCGTGTTTTTATCCGAAGCTCACAGACAAACTTCTATTATATCTGAAAAGCTTTTATACTCCAAGCTTGTACAACTCAAATACTCCTAATTGTAAACCACCGCCACTTAGAAGAATGGGAGTTGTCTTGAAAGTATGAAGATTGAAAAGCTCTTTGTATAGGACGGCTTAGAATGAATAGAGAAGATGAAGAATGAGATGAGTGAGTAAAATGTCAAATTTTTCTCTATTTATAGTAGTTTTTAAACCAGAGTTCGGACAGAACTCAGCTAGGGTAAACATTCAAAATTTTGAACGTTTGAGATCCAAATGACTAGGAAATGCTTCTGACTAGGAGTGATTCAAGCGGGCCGAGTTCGTTCCGAGTTCGGGGCGAACTCGGCCCGAGTTCGGCTACTAGGTTTTCAGGATATTTTGGTTCAGAAAAATCTTTTAGATATTGTTTAATTTGGAAAGAAGATAGGTTTATTTTTGTGAGGATAAAGTTCTAAATGCTAATGATCCGACTCACAAAATAATCAAGACTTAATAAATAAAAAATATAGAATAAATTGTAAAAACTTTGCTTTGACGAGGGCGGCACTCAACCCGAGGGAGCGCACAGCACGAGGTGGGCGCGCAGCCCGGGGGGAAAGGAGAGGGTGCACTACCCGATGGGGGGATGCTCGGCCTGGAGCCAGGGAGCTCCGGCGAAGGAGGCCAGGAGGCACCGGAAGGGGCTGTCCTGGCCAGAGGGCACCGGTGAAGGAGGTCGGGAGGGGAATTGGGGAGACCGGCGGGGGGAGATGAAGTACCGGGGGTGAGCCGGCGGATAGGGAAAGGGGAAGGAAAGCGAGGGCTCGACCGTCGGGCGGACGAGGGAATGCCTACCTCCGGCGGGAGGATTCGACCTCCATCATACGCCGGAGGGAGAGCCTAAGGGGCTCGAAGCTGGGAGGGGGAAGAGTGGATCGGTCTGACGGCCGAGGGGGGAGGGTCCTGGGAGACGCCGACGGGGGAACCGAAGAGGGAAGAGGGGGAGGCGCCCACTGGGGTCCCGAGGTGGAGGCGAGGGGAAGAGGGAGGGGCGGGACTCCTGGCCCACCAGAGAACTGGGCGGGGGTCGGGGGGTTCGAGGAGGACGCGACCGCTGGTGGGGGCCACCTGAGAGATGGGGCCACGACGGGGGCTGGCGCAGCGGGAAGAGCGGACAAGACCACGGAGGGTGCCGGCTCAGCGGGAGGAGCGACGGGGGGAGGGGGCTGGCCAGGCGCTGCACTGCTTGGCACCGGCAGAGGGCCGAGGAGGAAGGCTCCGGGGTTGGCTGCCGGGCGGGGAAGGAGCGGGCTGCCTGCGCCTAGCCCGACGGCACCGAGGATGCCGACGACGTCGTCGCCACCGGGGTAGGGGAAAGGAAGGAAGAGGGGATCCCGTCCGGCGGGTAGCAGCCGGCGAGGGGCCAGGCTCCCGGCCAGCCGGGGAAGCAGGGGGAGGGGGATGAGATAGGGCTACCTAGGGGGAGGAAGAACCCCTGCGGTGCGACTGGGCCAAGGCGGTCGGCTGGCCAGGCGAACCACCCCAGCACGAGGTGGGGGTGGGTGCGACAAACAGCCCCATATATATATATATATATATATATATATATATATATATATATATATATATATATATATATATATATATATACGAAAGTAATTTCTAGAAATGAACTTGGACTTAAAAATAATTTTGGTTAGACAATTAATTATTTAAAAATACTTCTACTAGACAAATATTATTTAGATGCTAGCCTAATATATTAATGAGTAAAATTTGGTAGAAGTACTACTAGTAATATATCATAATAATTGCAATGTATATATTAGCAAATAAAGTTTTATCAATAATACTAGCAAATAATACCATAGAAATTAATATTTAGCCATATATATATATATATTTATATATATATAAATATATATATATATATATATATATAAATATATATATATATATATAAAATATATATATATATATTATATATATATATATATATATAAAATATATATTTATATTTATATTTATATTCACTACAAGAAAAATGATCATTTACGACGCACAATTTACGGTACGCATTGCCTGTGCGCCGTAAATGACACTCTTTTACAGCATGCAATTCTGCGTGCCATAAAAGAGTTAATTTTTGTGTTTTTTACGGCGTGTTTTACCTGCATGCCGTAATTGCAAACGCATTTACGGCACGTATTTTCCTGCGCCGTGAATGGTAACTTAATTACGACATTCGTTTTTGCATGCCTTAAATGTTAAGTTATTTACGGCATACGTTCTTGTGCGCCGTGAATGAGATCTCAATTACGGTGTTCCTCAGCACGTCGTGAATGATGTTTTATTTAAGGCATGCGTTTACGCGCCGTAATTGACAGCTTTTTTTACCAGCACGATGTTAAGATTAAGAATAACTTATTTACGACATCTTTTTTTTTCCATTTTGGCATGATGTTAAGATTAAGAATAACTTATTTAATCTATACACTACACCAAAACATAGTTTTCCTAACACATACTTTTTTTCAAATCCTAACGATTTTTTACCGTTATAATTTTCTAACGATAGAGAACCGTTAGAAAATAATAAAAACCGTTAGTATAAATATAAAATAACAAACTTTAAAATCGATAAGGCCTAATATTTTTTTCCAACGGTTATAAGTGTTAAGAAAATCTATTTTATGTTATGTGCCCTTCACATGATATTTACAAGTGTTACAAATGTGTTATTCACGGAGTAAGATTTTACTTCCCCACTTATATCTCCCTCGAGCATCCTCTCCCCCCTCCATCGTCATCTAATGGCTCCCGTCCCCACCACTATCCTCTTCCTCCTCCTCCGTCGTCACCAAGTCAGCCCTAAATCGAATCCTCCACCGCCTCCTCATTGGGACCTCTCCCCCCTCATTTGTTGTAGTCCTCTCTTGCGAGTTCCTCCGTCACCGTCTCCTGCAAGGTCCCCCACCGCGGGGAGGTCAACCAGGCCGAAGTCCTAATCCCATTAAAAAAACCATTACGACCATGGTCCATCCCCTATCTCCCTAAACCCTAGAATCTCCTCCTCCTCCACAACTCTTCGTCGATGGCCTCCTATGCTCATTCCTCCAAACCCTAGCCGGCCTGAGGAGCTTCTGCGGCTCGAACAAGACCTCCCTTCTTTGTCCCTCGCTGACGTTCGCCACCTCCCCTCCCCAAACCCTCCCAGAGGAGCTTTGTCGTTAATGTCGTAAGTGAGATCGAACTCATTCTGTTGTTCTCTTGGCGTTCCTTTCGATTTTGGTAGATTTTCTTAGATTTTTTTTGCATTTTGACATAAAGACTTCTACTGTATGGACACGGACACAACTCTGATATTTGGATTGTATGTGCTTCCTAATTCAAAGTAGAAAGAGGTTATTATTATATATTTTTCTTATGTTTACTAAAAACCTTAGTTCATTGATTATTTGATCAATTGAGCTAGTTGTCGTTGGTTCGGAATGTGGTACCAGATTTCGAGGCGAAAGCAGTTTTTGACCAAGAGTGTATCAAGGTATAAGCATATGGGGTATGATTTATATTATTGTCTTCAATTAGTATTGATTCTGATTATGTGATACATATTCTTCTCAAGTCATCTTTCCTTTGATTTCTGGTTTTTATTCACTTTAAAAATTCAATTTCTTGTACATGAAATGTTAGCTATTTATGTTCTTTTTGCAAGTTAATAGCGCAATAGTTATTCACATTCAGTTACTCATATTGAAGTCTGTATTCAGACCTAAGTAGTCGAACACTTGACAGGAAGATCCAAGCCCAAACGAGGTCGTATCACAACACCCAAAAACAAAAGGGACACAACAATTTGTGTAATTCAAATAATCATTCATATAGTTTAGTCATTTAGGTAGCTTGTTGTACATGAAACAGCCAATGAGAGGATACAGGTTTGAGTATTTGTAACATTATGCTGTACTCCATGAGATTTTATGGCTCGTCTTAAAAGCACTTTAAAAATATTGGTACACATTTAATTATTCAAAGAAAATAATATCTTGTACCTTGATTTGTCTTCTGACATTTGGAACTAGGATGTTAAGTATCTCTAACTTCCATCACTCGATTTCTATGGTTTTGTAGAAACTTTAGGGAAGATAAATCATAAATGTGCTTCATGAATAGAGTTTAATCTTTTATACTAACGCAACATAGTATCATATCAACTGAGACTTAGAGAACTGGGAGATTATTGAAGAATCCCTACTATTTTCCTTTCTGTAAATATTACGTTCCTTAAGGATCAGAATCTGTTGGTTATTACAAATAAAATAATTATGCAACATGTTTACTTTGGTTTCCGGGTAGCGGTAAGACATAAACAATGCAACCTTTACCTCTCAAAGCTACAAAGGACATTGTGTGGCTGTTGCGTCAGTCAGTCTATTGCAATGAGAGGTTTAAACTGTGGCTTAGTTATTTTGAGATCTATGGAGGGGAACTCTTTGATATTCTTAGTGATTAGGAGGTCAGCTTCTGAACAATTTTGGCTTTTATTTTAAACCCTTCAGCTAATATTTGAAGTAATTACTATAGTAATATTTACAAATCATAAATTATATTTTCCCATGGTTGTTTTTTGAAGTAAATTCTCTTACCATGTAAATAAGTAAATTCTTTTACCAAATTATTAGATTGAAACTGGATTCAAGCAGACAGATTGCACAAACAGGGGAGGTAACTCAGAAAAAAAAGATTCACAAAAGCAGTTGCAGGTCCTAAACTGGGAGAAAGAATTGAATCCACTTTAAGAAAAGTTGTAGAAATATTTTACCTCTATGACAGGAGTCAGAAGATGTCTACAGTACGTATTTAGAGTATGATACGAGCCATATCCAGGTGATAACATATTACCCAACTTTCATCTAGTTAAATAAATACCCACTTTTTTGTGAATCTTCTGTAGTAAATCTAGTTAAAGTAAATACCCATGTTTTTGACAGGAATGTCTATGGAATTTACATTTTTCTCTACACAACTTTCCAAAGCTCATGGTAAGTCCATACAAGAAGTCATTGATACAATCAAATAAAAGGCTTAACTGAAATACTATATTCATATTAAGCTTTTGTTGAAGTCTAGAAATGGATGGCCTTGTTTTTGCTGAAGCAGAGGATATATAATGTCACTTGCTGGATTGTCTTATATGATACTATAAGGAGCAATATTTTAAGCTCATGAGGATAGTCAACTTGATGCAAACATTGAATGGGATATATAGTCACTCTTATGTGTTTTTAATTTGAAAACCTACATAAATTTGTTAGCCAAAGCATTGAATGGATTGTCTTATATGAAAACCTACATAAATTTGTTTACTACTTGAACTTGTATATTTGAAGGCAATACTAACTATGATGTGTTTTGAATTTGAACTGCAGAAGAACATCATGGACCATTTCTTAATGTTAGGGTCGAGAGTCCTTGGGTTTCAGTTGCTGTGCGATGTTTGGTAAGATGGTTTCATTATAGTAGTATCATGTGGTCTATGTTCTAGCATTTTCTATGAGTGCATGTGGATATTTCCTGGCAAAGATATATTTTTTGATGTTCATGACAGTATTTTTTTTATTTTTATGGGAATCCAAGCTTACACATTGTCTTGGATATTAGCCTTGTTTCGATGCCCGATTAGCCTTGAAGCTACAGATTTGAAAAGATTTGACAAGCATGCTACACTTTAGGATTAAATATATTACTACCGGGTCTGCATCTTTGCTTATGGGCAGACCAGTTCTGGTAGAACATACACTATGATGGGCACAACAAGAAAGAGACCTAATACACTGATTATTTTTATGTTGACGAGTAATTCCTAGGTATGATTTGGCACATACTCATGTACTTTGAGGGACCAGTTACTTGGAGAAAAAACAGATGTTGCTGTTGCTGCTGCCAATATTGCAGCTGAGGTTGGACTGAGGCTCGTGAGACCTGGGAAGAAGGTACTTTAACACAATCTTTTGTATAGAACATAAAGCTTTTGGACTTGCTTATTTGATTTATTAGTGCCCTAGATTTACTTTAGAGGGTACACGTATTTCTTCTTTCCAGAACACCAGCAAATACATCCCTGCCTAAATTATATTAGCAAGCACCTAGGTCAGAATTACACAGACAATAGTTTTAACCTGACATATAACACAAAGAGTGTGACACAGCTGAGTCTTTCCAGAACGAAATTCACCATATAGTTCTGTAATGGACCCAGTTTCAATTCCACCTGCCAACAATACACCGATAAGATAAAAGTTTTAGAAGTGCTACTTCCATAACAAAATACTAGCATTTTAAGTTCCTAATAACGCAGAGAAGCTCTAATATTGGTAGCGCAAAAGTTACCATCCAAGATAGAATCAAGTTCTCTCGATCCGGAAGTGATTTGAATGATTTCGAGCCTCTGACAATGAAGTTGGCTAGCACTGGTAAAGCCCAACGGAACCAGCTTTGAAGCTATTTAATAAACAACACAAACTTACACTTTGTAGAACTTTAAGGACTGACAAAGGGAAAAATGAATCACAAATTTGTGAAAATAAGCATGCCTGCTTCAATGATTTTGTCAACTTTTGCTTAACTGATTCCTTTGATTTGCAAGAGATCTTTCCTTGGTGAATATGCCACAGATTCCACGGTGCAAAGACCAGCATCTTTGAGCTTCTTTACATCAAGAGCAGCTATTCCAGATGCCTTCGTAATATGATATATTAAATAAGCAATTAATAGTGGTAAAATTGGAAGGTTGAACCAGACGGTAATTTTGAGTTGACAATTAAGTTATGAGAAAACACAATACATTGATAGAAGTTCCATATGTTACATGATAAATCAATGTCCTGTTAGTTTCCTACATGGTCCAAGGAACGTTGACACTATTTAATTCAAAAACAATGCTGTAAGTTAAAACATCCATCAAAGGAACATGCAGATCCTACTATCTTACAACTTGCAAGTATAAGAGTATAATATAGACACATACGGTTACGGCACCAATTCTGTTATGTCCTAGCTCCTGTCGTGCCAGAAAGTATCAGGGAAGGATACAATAAGATATCACCAATTTTGAAGTATATGTGCTTCTTATGTGAAATATAACAAAATAGCAAGGTGACGTATACTACAATCTAAAGGGAGTACTGGCATCTAGTGTCTGAGACAGTCGTTATTTGTGTTCTGAAAAATTAAATCAATGTCCTGTTAGTTTCCTACAATTTAAGTTCTGAGTACATGCATTCTTGACTCAATTTTCTCATTTTTTATTTGTGCAGGTTATCAATCGAAACAAGAAGAAAGAAATCAGTATATTGCTTGAAGCTTCTCCTCTACAACCAAATTGAGATGAATTTTGTCATAGATAGAAGACAATTTGCACTTTTTGTTCCAAAGTAGGGCAATGTATGAAACAAACTCGATCAAAAATATTTGTGTCGAAGTATGGTTCTTAATTCAGTACTAATTGTTTTTATAGTTCATGTATCAATATGGCATGATGTACTTTGGCATGACCATAGCATTACAATTGATGTATTTTGTCTAATGAATCCAATTAGTTTTTATGATATCACGTGTTTGGGTTTATTTGAAGGAGTTTCCAGTTTTGTACCCTGATTATGATCAAGTACATATCAATTAACTATTTCTTTAACTTATTTTTGATATGTTATATATATATATATATATATATATATATATATATATATATATATATATATATATATATATAAATAAAAAAATAAAAAATAAAATATATATATATATATATATATATATATATATATATATATATATATATATTTTATATATATATATATATATATATATATATATATATATATATATATATATATATATATATATATATACTTTGTTCAGATTGATTCTTGTATTTGATTATGAGGAACAGCTAGCTTATACGGCATGTAAATGTACGTTGTATTTGATTCTGACGAACAACTTTTACGACATACAAATGTACGTCGTATTTGATTCTGAGGAATATCTTTTACGGCATACAAATGTAAGCCATATTTGATTCTGAGGAATAGCTTTTACGGCATTCAAATGTAAGCCGTATTTGATTCTGAGGAATAGCTTTTACGGCATACAAATGTAAGCCGTATTTGATTTGAGGAATAGCTTTTACGGCGTTCAAGTGTACGCCGTATTTGCAACTGAGAAATAGATTTACGGCGTTTATGTGTGCGCCATATTTGATTATGCAGAATAGCTTTAACGGCACACTAAATATGCCATAAATGGTTGTCTAACATTTGGAGAAAAATTAATTACGGCGTTCAGTTGTGTACATTTACGGCCTGCATTTAGACATTTATTGCGTTTATCCTCGCGCCGTAAATAGTAGTGTTTTTTACGGCATAGTCTTTTACGGCGCCAATATGAACGCCGTAAAAGGTCTTTTACGGCGTGTTTTGCGAGCCGTAAATGAACATTTTTCTTGTAGTGATTCTAAGATAATAATGTTAGCAAATAATAATAATGATAATAACACTAGTAATAATAATAACAATAATAGTAAAATTAATAACAGTAACAAAATAATAGTAGCCCTAAATATTCAACCCACCCTTGATCTGCACAATGGCTCAGCCCTAATAACTGCAGATCCAATTTGCTACTAAAATCCCCAAATTTCAGTAATAAAACTCAAGTAAACTGGACTTTAAAGCCCAAACCCAAAGGGTTTAAGATTTAATCTGCCAAAATAGACTGGCACTAGGCTCAGCCTAGCCCACAGTAATTTCTAAGAGATACTCAAAAATGTGAGCAAAACAAGCCTAATAGCTTGAGATCGAGGCCTGACCCTAGTTTAGGGTTTAAACCTCATCCTCTTCTGAAGAAGAGAGAGAAAGAGAGCAGCCGCTCTCTCAAAGTTCCCAAAGAAAATGAAGAGGGGAAGGAGAAAGGAGAGGAAAGAGAAGAAGCTCACAGAGGGAATCTCATCAGCAAAATGCCGGCGCAGGAGGCAGCGCAAAGAGATCTTGGCGCTTCAAGCGACACCCAACCTTGGGGAAGCGTTGGACGAGCTCGTCGGCATTCAAAGACTGGTGTGGAGTTACTCTCGATGAGGTGACGGTTAAACGACAGAGACGACCGGATCTGGTCTGGTCGACGGGTACATGTGGCGCTACGGCTTCAGATCTAGTCGGGTGGCTGACGATGACGAGATCGCACGAAGGAGCACTGGCGACGGTGCCGGAGAGCATACTCAAGTGAGTATTGGTGGGGTTATCAAGTGGAGATGGTGGTGATCTGAGAGTTTTGTGGTGGTGGTGAGGTTGGGGTGACAGTGTCAGTAGTTCGGGTAATACTGGTGGTCATGGCCACGAATGAGGAGGTAGTGGTGATGTTGCGGCTTGTGAAGCTGGTGGTCGTTTGGGGGCAGGGTGGTGCTAGAATGACCGAAGTTATTATGGAGTTGGGGTACAGGAAAACGGGGTGGAGGAGGACGGTCGACTGGTGTTGGCGGCGTGATGGCCACTGTGATGTTGGGGAAGAGACAATGAGGAAGAGTGTGGTGGTCGGAGAGATCATAAAAGTACGACCGGCACGACGGCACGCGGCATTCCGGCCAGCAGAGCAAGCTGCTGGCAGAAAGTGTGTGAAAGAGAGAAAGAGAGAGAGAGCAGGAAACAGAGTGTGAAAGTAGGAATTTTACATAATTGAATATTAGAGGTCTCAATATTTAAGTAGAGGAAATGACTTATGCTCCAAGCCAAGGATGGCAAACTTGTAAGTCCTAATAAATCTATGGGTACTAATAAAGATTTCTAACCACTCTAACCAACTAATAACAAATCCCTAACTAACTCAATTTTTAGTAACTAATCCACTAATTAGCATTTAATCAAATAATTAAAACGAACTAACAATAACTATTCTCTAGTAAGAAGCATATGCCCACAATCCAAGTCCAAACTTGGTAGGCAATAAAATTAAATAATAAATAATCCTAAAATAAAAATAATTAAATAAATAAACTAATTAGGATTAGATATAAATTTACAATAATCCAAAAAAAATGATTTTGTAAATTATAACATTGTCTCCTAAAATAGGATTTCAAATCTAGGATACGATTTCTAACTAAAATAAGTTAAAAAAATTTCAAAAGTAGAATTTCCAAATCGAGGTAGTTGCTATTGTTGATAATGCAACATAATTTTGCTTCTTAGAAAACCAGGAGACCAAGAAATTTTTTAGGAAATGACATGTGCCACTGGTACTTTTACGATCGACCTTGCATCCAACAAAATCCTCGTTCGAGTAACCGATCAGGTCAAACAAGTCAGTTTTTAGATGCCATAGCCTGTTGTCAATGTACCTTTAAGGTATCGTAAGATATGCTTAACGGCACTCACATATGATTTCTTAGGATAAGCATGATATCGTGCACATAAGCATACTGAAAACATAATGTCTGGACAACTAGTTGTTTAATAAAGTAAACTGTCAATCATACCTCTGTACTTATGTACTTCAGTTGGTTTACCACTTTCATCCATATCAAGCTTAGTAGACAGTGCCATAGGAGTTCCGATTGGTTTGATATTGTCCATATCAAACTTCTTTAGCAGGACTTTTATATATTTGGCTTGATTGATGAAAATCCTTTATAAATTTTGTTTGATTTGTAGCCCAAGGAAGAAAGTTAGTTCTCCTATCATGCTCATTTCAAATTCACTCTGCATACACTTAGCAAACTCGTTACATAGCATCTTATTTGTTATTCCAAAAATAATATCATCTACATAGATCTGCACTAATAAAATATTCTTATCCATAGATTTTATAAAAAGAGTAGAATTAACCTTCCCTTTTAAAAAATCATGTTCAAGTAAGAAGGAACTAAAGCGCTCATACCATGCACGAGGTACTTGCTTGAGTCCATAGAGAGCCTTATGAAGCTTGAATACATGATCTGGTCTTTTGAAATCTTTAAAACTGGGAGGTTGTTTAACAAAAACTTCTCCTTTTATAAAACCATTTAGAAAAGCACTTTTAACATCCATTTGAAAACGTTTAAAGCCATAAAACTTAAAAAAGTATAAAGCATACAAATGGATTCTAGTCTAGCAATCCTAGCATATGTCTCATCGTAGTCAATACCTTTTTCTTGATTATAGTCTTGAGCTACTAGACATTCTTTTTTGCATGTGAATGACCCATTCTCATCTAATTTATTTCGGAAAACCCATTGGTACCAATAACCGGGTGATCACTAGGTCTGGAAAAAAGTTTCCAAACTTGATCCCGTTCGAAGCATTGCAAATATCCAAAATTCATCATAAAAAGCTTCTTCAATATTCTTTGGTTCTATCTTAGAAATAAAAGTTACATTAGCAATAATATCTCTAGTGCTTGAACGAGTACTTACATATTTAGATACATCACCTATTACCAGTTCTTCTGGATGATTTTGGGTAATCATAATCGCTTCGACAGACTTTCCAGATATAAGGTTGGTGTATCTTCAGGTGTTTGCTTAAGGGAGTTCTATCATCTTCAATATCACTATCGTTGTCACGTTAACTGTTCAACTCATCGAAGGTGACGTTTATTGATTCTTCAACAACAAGTGAACTTTTACTGAACACTATGTATCCCTTGCTCTTTATCACATATCCGAGAAATATTCCTTTATCAGCTTTTTCGTCAAATTTTCCTAAGTTGTCTTTAGTGTTTAAGATAAAACATCTGCATCCAAACACTTTGAAATAGCTTATATTAGGAGTTCTATTGAACCATAATTCATAAAGATTCTTTTTGGAGATAGGTCTAATAAGAACTCTGTTTAACACATGGCATGCTGTATAGACAGCTTCTGCCCAAAAATATCTTAGAAGATTATGCTGGTTAAGCATAACTCTGGCCATATCGCCAAGAGTTCTATTCTTTCCCTCCACAATGCCATTCTTTTGAGGAGTTCTGGGTTCAGAGAATTCATGTGATAAACCATTTAAAGCACTAAAAAATTTTAAACTCATGGTTATCAAATTCTCCTCCATGATCACTTCAAATTCGAGTAATCATGAATGCTTTTTTATTTTGTATCTTTTTACAAGAAGAAACAAATCCAAAAAAGTTCTCATTTTTATTTGCAAGAAAGTAAATCCAAGTATACCGTGAATAGTCATCAACTATTACGAAAGCATATAGCTTACCATAAAGACTGGTGACTCTACATGGTCCAAATAAATTCATATGCAACAATTGAAGTAGTCTAGAGGTACTTACAGCGTTTATTAATTTGAAAGATGATCTGGATGTCTTGTTCTTTTCACACTCGACACAAACTATATCTTTCTTGAAAGTAATATCAGGTAAGCCTCTTGCCATTTTTTTGGACAATCTTGCGATAGTGTCCATGTTTGTATGTCCAAGACGCATATGCCATACCAGCTTTCATCTTGAGATGTGTATAGACATTTTCTTGTACTGTTAGTACTTTATGAAAGATATAAAACATAAATGTTATCCTCTTTTATTCCCTCAAAAGAGATTATTCTAGAAGATTTATCATAAATGAAACATTTATCTTTAACAAAATTAATTCCATAACCATGATTAGTCAATTGACTTATGCTCAGTAGGTTATGTTTTAATTTTGTTACTAAATATACATCTTTAATAATATGAGAGAGAGAAGTACCTATGTCGCCATTACCATTTATATATCCTTTTAAATTATTTCCAAAGAAGAATAGCCTTCTTTCTTCATCAATAGAGTTACAAACAAGTTATTATCGCCCATCATATGTCTGGAGCAACCACTATCGATAATCTATTCGCTTTTAGTGGGAGGAAGAAGGTCCACCTACAACATAAGTTGAAGAAGTAACATTTGTTACCCACTTTCTTGAGGGTCCAGATATGTTAGTTTTAGGAATCCAAACATATATATTCATCTCTACTAGCTTCCTAATCCTATATTGATGTGACATATGTCCTCTTATAACACAAAAATGACATGTAGCAGACATGTTTATGCTAGGTGGAGTTCAAAGATCATGTATGTGTGTTTTTGAAGAGGAGTGCGACTTCTTGTGAGGAAATTTATACATGAATGCATGGCTTCTAGAAGTTCTAGTAGTGTTGGGTGTGTTGGGTTTGTGTTTAGCTGTGTGATTCATATTCACTTGAGTTATAGGCTTGACAACCTGTTTACCCAGTTTAATCTTTAACTTTTTAGAGACATCACAGGCTTAATTGTACTTGGCTGTGAGTGCATCTATCCTCTGAGCAGCAACTATAGAGCCTAAAAATTAAGATGCGCCACCTATTAAAGTGCTCAATCATCTGATGGCGCAAAAACATTATGTTGTGCCAAACAATCAAGTTGCGCAGCATCAGTTTGCGCTAACGCTAGGTTGCGCTAGAGTCAGGGTGCACGGAGAGCCGCATGGCGCACTTCCTCGAGAAGCTGTAACGACATCATCATTTCCTGACAACTGACAGCACGGAGATTAAGAAAATCTATTCGAATCCCGTGCAACACGGTGCTCGAGAAGATTTGACAGGTTGTAATTAATGCTGACAGCTGGTTCGCGCAAGTCACTTAATGGCGCGAGGATTAAACAGTACAACACAGAAGACCTAGTCAAAGGCGCCAGTTGTTGAGTTGGGCCTATGCGCAGCCTAAGAAATTGGCGCCACTTGACCAACTCTTATTTTAAAACAGGGTGATATGGTGCACAAGCCATCAACTTCGTAAAGCGTGCCCACTATATGCCCACGACCACGCGTATCTTAATCAAATGATGCCACACGTCTACAGCAGTTGGTGCAAACCGCTCGTGCATGTTGTTACATTGCGTCCACGCGCAACCTGATGAAGCCCGTACAAGGTGATCAAATGGTGTTCAGAACAGAGTAACGTGGCGCGCAAGCCACTAACTTTGCAGAATGTGCCAACTATATTGCTCACGACCACGCACATCTCAATCAAACGATACCACGCGTCCATAGCAGTTAGTACAACCGTTCGCACAAGTGAACAGGAGACGCGCAACCTGAAGCGCGCGCAACCCAGAATAACTATTAAACAGTTATTTCAAGAACTCTATAAATAGAGTTTCAAATCAATCTCAAAGCATCAAGAGTGATCATAATCTCCTACTAAAGTGCTATTGCATCCTCCAGAGGCTCGTGTCTTCGATATCACATCGTCCAAGGAATAAAGTGATTGTCTTTTGATCAAATTCCTATAGTTGTACTTCCCTAGAAATTAATTATACTTCTGTACACTTTTTCTTAGTTTGTAATAAACTTTTGTTCTTTGCAAACAAAATGGCAACTCTGCTGGGGACGACTTTCTCCTTCGACGAGAAAATGACAACTCAATATGATACCGCGTCAATTGGCAAGACGCACAAGACCCTGGTCGTTCAAGTCGACCAGACAGCCTACGAGGCCATGCTCAATGTTGGGGGTGCCAAGTGCACTGTTGCCGCTGTTAAGAGCAAGACGCACACTGTTTGGACTCCTAAGTCCTCGGTGGTGCAATCTCCTGCCTCTACGCAACTTGTGCCCATCACTGCTTCGGCGTAACCTAAGGAAAACATCCTTTGGCTAATCCTTCTACTTCTCCGACTCTAAAATCGAAGGAGACTCTATCTCGACATACTGCTGTCCAAACACAAAGTAAAGTACCCTTTGGCCTTTTCTTCTCCGGCGCAACTTCGGCATGTTTCTTCTCCGGTGCAACTTGGGCATATTTCTGGTCCGACACAACCTGCACAGGTTCATGCCTTGGTTCAACCCGTACGTACTTCTGCACTAGTACAATATAAAGAGAAGCACTCTTTCCACCAAATCAGAAGCTTAGTGAGAAATCACTAAATCAAGGAAAAGACTTTTTAACTTTTCCTCATTCTGTTCGAGTCGTTGACTGGGTAGAAAGTACTGCTCTCCTTAACAGAGACAACCAAATCTCTGTCAGGAAGGTGAGTTCTATACAGAACAAACCTTCCATGCAAAAGGGCATTATGCCTACTCCAAAAAGGTCAGGGCAGGCTCTACCAACCTTATGTATTTCAAGATCCCGACGAGGCAAACTACTAGTATCTCAAGTAGATACATAAGCAGCTCCCCTGTCAGACTTGCGCACCTATATCAATAGGTGCCAACTAGGCTCAACCTCGGGAAATCACAAGATGTATCAAGCACAATCCGCACCAGTTGCTAACTTACACCAGAGAAAGAATGCTGAGGTGAAAGATCCTGTGACTTATGCTAACCAGCTTAGCACGACCTTGTACACTCAAGGTACAGGACATCTTAGGAACAGGAACTATGTCCCGAATATCATCAAGGACTACGTTCCTGTAACTTTTTTTCGTCCTGTTAGTGACCTCCGTGAACTCTTAATACAGAAGCTGAAGGTTGCAAATCTATCCCGTCTAGCGGTGGTCCATCAATAAGAACATCATTGCAACCACCATCATGAAGTTGTCAGCAAATGCTGCTGTCAGTCAGCCAAGCGGTCCATCTTTCACCGTTTGAATTATGTTCAGACTTCCGAACCAATCCTAGTGGACGAAGATGAATTACTCTATGCTCCTGTCAACATGGCATCTCGAAGCACGGGGGGGGGGGGGATAAAAAACGTCCAAGACGTAATGCATCCCACAATCCCAGTCAATAATACTTTGATCGGATTCATGAATCCGGTGAAAGAGTATACTAATATAATAGATTAAGAAGCCGAGACACAATCGGTCAAAGAAATCTTTTTGATTCAAACCAAGATTCATTCAGTCAAAAAGATATCCCTATCATTTATTTTGGGGGTAGTTCTTTATGTGACTTTGATGCTGACAGTAAAAGTTCTGAAAGGACCATTCTTTCTACTAGCTCGTCTTCAAAGGCTAGAGAAGTGACTGCTTATGCCGTCACAGAAAATCAAGATACCTCCACTTCTTCCAGTCAAGAGCAGAGAATTGCTACTTTGGAGACTAGTCTGAAGAATATGACTGCGATGATGGCAGGCATGTATGCTGTGATTACAACACAACATACAGTTCTACCAGTCTCAAATCTGATTCTGACTCAAGAACCTATGACGACATCAATTCCCACCAATATTGATCTGGGGGTACAATCTCCTCATACTGCTTCCATTCCTACGCAGGCTATTCCAAGTCAATCTGGTGCAGGGGGTGGTACTTATCATGCGGTACCACCTCCTAACACATTAAATCAATCTATTACTCCGCAATCAACAGAAGATACTAATGAGGCCGTAAAACTTTTACGTACTCAGTTTGAAGCTTTCAAACAGAAGAATGGCCTGCAGAAGCTTGGGATCAAACAACCCTATCCCATAGAATGAAAAGTGGTCCAATTTTCTCCTAAATACAAATCTTCTACTATTATGTTGTTTGATGGCAGCACATCCCCAAGTCAATACCTCAATCACTTTGAAGTAATGACTGATCAACTTCAAACAAATGATGCTCTTCTTAATAGAGTATTTGTCGGTTATTTAGCTGGTACTGTATATGACTGGTATCGTAGTTTACCAGATGGGTGTATAACCTCTTTTGCTGGCTTCAAACAAATATTCTTGGAACGATTTTATGAGGGAACCAACGACATGACCATGTCTACCCTCATCAAAATCAAACAACGACATAATGAAATGACTGAACGTTTCATTGAATGGTTCTGTCGTAAAGCACTCAAAATACCTCTCGAAACTCCAGATGCTTTAACTATAGACACTTGCAAATCAAACTTGTTGCCTATAATCAGCATGTGGACAGGATCAACACAGTTCCAGGATTGGCCTTCTTTCATAATGAATGCCAAAGAAAGCGCTGACAAATTCAAGCAATTAGGCATTCAAATGCCTAATATTGAGAAAGAGGAACATGCTACACTAAATAATAATGGCCGACAGAACAATCATAAGAGCATGGAGACTTTGGCCATTAACCTCAAAGGCAAAGAAGCCCTAGCCATCAATGTAAATCAGCCAACATCTACCCCTTCAGTACCACCACAACGGGCACCTCGTGAAAAAGAAGAATACTCTTTCGATGAAGATGATATCATGATTACCTTTGATTGCCTCATCAAGAGCAACAAACTCCAACTGCCATAACCTAAACGCCCAGATGAAGTTGGTAAGACTGACCATCATAAATATTGTGTTTACCACAGGTTTATTGGACATCCAACTCGAGCGTGCTATGTGCTCAAGGGTAAAATTCAAGAGATGATCAATTCTGGTACAATTACTCTCCAGTAAGATGAGAAAACTTTAACGACTAATGTCGTCTCTTTACAGTTTGGAGATTTTCTAGCTCAAATTGTGCAAGACGGTGTTATCCCCATTCCGAGAACTACTCTGGAGATTGTCAATCTTCCACCTGCACGGGCAGATAGTCTTGTTCCTCTGTCTACTGATAAAGGGGAGATCATATGGATCCATCTAGATTTAGTAGCGGACTTTGAAACACCATCTTCTTCTACCAAGTCCAGGAAGGCCACTAAAAATAAATCATGTCACATGATTTCATTTGGTGATCCTTGTCTTCCACCTCTAACTGCTACCTTCATTTCGGCAGCAGATAATCCTTCTTCTCCTTCTACTGATAAGACAATATTGTCAAAATCAGACACCAAATACCAACCAATTTTCTATATGTACAGTCCATAATCTCGTGAACTCATGACAAAGATGGGATATGATCTACAAGAGGCCTATGGTTTGAATCATGGAAAAGGGTCTCCTGTACCTCTTTCTCTATGTCTTTCTCACAACCAATCTCGGGTTGGTTTACGTTACTTGATAAACTCTCCATCTTGCCGAAAGAAATCTTCCAGAAATAAGATCCAAGCGAAGAATTGCAACATGGTATCCTTTGAGCTTGTATCTGAGGAAGAAGTCTTGACTGGTACCATGTCTGGTAAACCTTACCTAAGAGACTATTCAGAAGGTCAAGAAGACCATGTTCCATCTCTGGAAGCTCCTTAAGCATCATCATCTCCTGCTGTCACTAATCAATCAACTTCGTCACCCCAGATAGAGCTAACTCTTCCCAAACCTACGATAGCCGACAAGGGAAAATAGCATGTCCATTTCGACAAAGTATTAAAGAAAACTCCAACTTTGGGACTTGAGAAGCCGTATAACTTTGATATACTGGCGCAGCTGGCTAACCCTCCGGCAAGATTGTCAATATTTGAGTTACTCCGTCTTTTGAGGGAGACTCGAGAAATGTTGAGTGAAGCTTTAACGCAAGGTGATACTTGTCTAGCACTTCTCAAAAAATCAGAGGATGAGCCTATAATAAGCCTTCATTGTCATAGTATGATGGAACTAATGCCAAACATCACCTTTACACAAGACGATATGTTGTTAGAAGATAATCATCATGATCGACCCCTCTACTTCACGGGATATGTTGATACTATGAAGGTTGATCGTATCCTAATCGATCCTGGGTCTGTGCTCAGCATCATGCCCAAGACTCTACTAGATGCATTAAATATTCCTATACATAACTCAACAACTATCACGACAATCCTGGGATTCAATTCTGGGAGAAGTGAACCTTTGGAAAAGATTAACCTGAAAGTTAAAATAGGCAATCTTCGCACGAAGGTTACTTTCTACGTGATCGACAATCACGGCTCTTACAATGCTTTGGTGGGAAGACCCTTTCTCTATGAGCATAATATTATACCATCCACTTTACATCAATGCTTCAAATATGTGGATGTTAATGGAGAAGTCCAAAAGGAAGTAGCTGACCTGAATCCTTTCAGGGGTGTTGAAGCATAATTTACGGACTCTCGGATGTACAAAGAGGAGTTCATGAAAGTTGTATTGGCAATGGATAGTGAGGAGGATCAGAAGCATACTTCAAAAGATGTTCTCGTGATCCCTATCAAAGGACGTACTATTTTTCCTTCTTCTTCTCAGACATTGACCATACAGCTTTCCTCTCATAACAAACAGCCTCTTGCTGTGGAAAAGGAACAAAGGGAGCTCACCTCTTCTGAGCCTCTTATTATCGACCTTCGTCGTAACAAATATCATCCTTCTCCTTCTCCTTCTCCTCCTCTGGTTATCAACCTTACTAAGCCTTCTGTGAAGGCTAAGAATCATGTTGTAAATGATGATATACAAATCAATAAAGTAGCATCTCTTTTACAGTATACTGATGCCTTTTATTATACTCGATGTTATTTAAAAATGTTAGATAACTTCGAACCACTTGCCATAGGAGCAGTTGAAGCTTCCCGGAATGAAGTATTGCTCGAGCCAATGTAGGACTCCTTCTTCTTAGTTCCTTCCAGGAAGAAAGATGAACTTCCTATACTTTTTAGTAAAGGAACGGAACAGAAGATCACGTCCGATAGTGAAGAAGAAATCACGATAACGGAAGACTTCAACTACGTCGTTATAGTCAGCAATCAAAAGATATCATTCAAAAGATGGGTTATAATTTTAAAGCTGGACTCAATGGCGGAAAAGGAAGGCAAACTTCTATTCGTATTCCTGTTCCAAAAGAAAAATCACAACAATACTACAGCAAAACGAAGCGGGGATTAGGTTATACTTCACCAACTCTGACTCCAGAAACCTCCGAATTCGAGGAAGAAGAACGATCTAACTCTTCTGATTCTATCTCATGGGATTCAGATACCAGTGTAGGGCACATCCATCGCATGACTCTATCTTCCAATATAGTGACTGCCAAGTTCTCGAAAGATGACGAAGACTTTGCCGAAGCTTCTGAATCTGATCCTTGGACACAATGGATGGGTACTCAATGGGAGCTTTGCTTTGAGCAACGTGAGCCACCTACTGAAGATCAGTTGGTTCAGGTCAATATTGGAGACAAAATTGCCCCAAAACCAATATTTGTCAGCAAAAGCCTCCCTGAAATAGATAAACAAGAGTTTTGGTATTTTCAGAATCAGGGATACCTTTCCTCTTAAAATCCTCAATAGATTCTATCCAAATCATCAATTCCGTCTTTTAAAATCCAGCTGTTTTAAAAGATGTCTTTTCTTTATGATAAATCCAGATATTGTCTTCTTAGACACGATATTCTGTCTTTAAGTTCCAGCGGACTTGAAGATCATTTATAGAAAAATGAGTTCACGTCCATATTACCTCTGAATTCTATTTTCTATATCAAACGAGTTCACGCCCATATTACCTCTGAATTCTATCCGTGACTTATTACGTCCACATTACCTCTGAATTCTATTTTCTGTATCCGCGACTTATTATGTCCACATTACCTCTGATAAGGTCGTCTTTTGAAATGACAGTATTCTGAGTTATATTCTGTCACGTCCACATTACCTCTGAATAGATATAATTAATATTGTTATTTTTTTAGAGCATATGTCATGTCTGGTACCTCTGAACGTATTTTTCTATCCTTATCTATTACTTATATCTACTATAGGTATATAACAAGTAATAGAATCACAAAAAAGAGCATTATTTTATTGCCATGATGTTC
This sequence comes from Iris pallida, assembly GCA_029216955.1. Lineage (NCBI taxonomy): Eukaryota > Viridiplantae > Streptophyta > Magnoliopsida > Asparagales > Iridaceae > Iris > Iris pallida. The sequence goes on from JANAVB010013219.1 coordinate 124,550, forward strand.
AAAATGTCAAAAAAAAGTACATCATTTTGAAAGACAAGAAGATAAAAGATCCTAGACTACTTCATTGGGAAGGCTGAGTGCTGAGATCAATGATTAATCTTTTCAAATTCTCTACCCTCTCTACCCTGGAGTCAAGTACCCTTTACTTTGCAAGAGCTCTCCCGAATTCTGAATCAAAAGGTTACAAAATTTATGCTCGACAATCCAATTCTTCACCTTCAGTCTGAATAAGAGCATCCCGTTGCCTTCTCAAGTCATCTAATTGGCTCACAGCAATTTGATGCATCTCCAATACTTCTTCTTCGCGTTGTCGAGCTGTTTTAATTGCCTTTCGAAGCCGAGCCATTTCAATTTCTAGTTCTTGGAGACGAACTTGATATTCAGTAGCCTCTTTTTTCTTCTCTACAGCTTCAGTTTTATAACGTTCAAGAGAGGAAGTTGTCTCGACAATGCGAGATTCCGATTCTGCAGAACGATGTGAGAAAGCTACTACGGAAGCTTCAAATTCTGCTCTTCGTATTGCAGCCTCGTGAGCCATCACCTCGCATTCAGTATCTACAAGTTTTTGGATATTTTCTCTTGTTAGATCTTTGTAGGACTTGATTGATTCTTCAAGTTCATTCAAAATATGATCTAAATAATCGACTCTATCCAGATCTCCAATTCTGCGGATAGCTCCGATAATGAAGGAGGAAGGGCCCCTTACTGATTCATATGGTTGGTCTTTTTCCATGACCTTTTGAATTAGAGGCTTCAAATAAGTGAAAAAAGCATTAGTATAAGCTTCAACCACAGCTCTATGCTGAGATCCCCGGGGTAGCCACTTCTATTGGAATTCTTGTTTCTAAAGTAACTGGAGGAACTACAGATTGTACACCAGGAGGTCTCAGTACTGGCATTATATAAGAACTCCCCTCTCCAGTTTGGGTCCCCATATCCAGAGGAGCTATAGTCGAGCTAAAGCTAAATGTGGTCGATGCGGTTTTCGCAAGTGTCCCCACAGGACCCACTGTAATCAAGATGCACAGTTATCACATATAAGTTACAGGAATTAAGGTAAATAAAAGTCAAAATTTTACCTGATCCTGGCAATACATATGGGGTTTCACGCGGCATGTCCAAATCAGAACAGAGTCTGGCCATGGATGTTTCAGACACAGCCGCCTGACTACTCCCAGTGTCAGAACCGCTTGATAAGAAACGGCTACTTCCGGCCCCTGATTCTGCTTGTTCAGTTGGGGCAATCACTTTTGTATCCTTGACCTCAAAAGTTTGGTTGGTGGGGGTTTGAATCTCTGCAATATCAGTATTAAGATTTTCATTGATCTCAACATCTTCAGGGGCTATGACCTGATGATCTTCGATTTTATCTTGGTTTTTAGGCTCACCAGTTTTTGGACTTGAAAGCCCCTTTTCAACAACAGAATGCTCTTCACCTTCAATAATAATATGGCATTCTTCAAGTGGTAATGCTTGATTCAGTGGGATTCCTGCTGAAGTTTGGTCTCCTTCAGCGGCACTTGTAGAATCATCCTCAAATGTATCACCATAATCACAACCTTCAAGAGTCGCTATCATTTCTTCATCCTCTTGAGAGTGAGTAGGAGCTTGGGCTACAGTGACATCAGGATTGCATTCTTTGAAAGGTAACTCCTTCTCAGAAAGTATGGACTTTAGGACTCCTGGAGTTGGAGATGACATCATAATTCCCGTAGCAGCTAACACAGTCACGGGAATCGTCATTTGTGTAACTATGCGCCCCGAAGTCCCTTCTGTAACGATCGGAGTTGGAGTGCTAACCTCTGCAGATAAAAAGGGGGGAATCAGTGTTAATATGTTACTTAATCAAGATCACATGGAAGGAATATTAAAATTCACCTGCTGGAGGTGGTACATCTTGCGAAGGCAATATTTCTTGATGATCTTTTGGAGACACCATTAATCTTCTTTTGGCCTTGCGTACCAAAGGTGTCTCAGGTTCTTCTTCGACCTCGTCAAGGTCAACTTGTACATTGGGTTCTCTAATAACATCCTCTTGAGAAACTTGGCTGCGCCTTGGAACTGAAGAAGGAGTTGCCTCCCCTCCTTCTCTTCCAGAGGATGTTTCGGTGTGCATGTATTTTGTTTGGGACCGCGTAGTCCTGGTGGTGGGCTGCTCTGCAATGACCAGTGTAGTCTTCTTTTTCCTCCCTACATCTATAGGGGAAGAAGGAAGATTATGAGGATGAGGAGGGGTTGATAACTCTCTAGCCTTTCTTTTTCTCCCAAGTCCTTTCGCTGGAGACTTCTCCTTCCGTTTCTTCAAAGAGACGTCTAGCGGATCATTGACTTCATCATAAAAGCCTACTAGAGAGGCTTCCAGAGGTTCGTCAGTGGGTTCATGATTCTCTTCATCTATGAAGGATCGTGCAGTGTGAACTCCAGCTCTTGAATATCTATTTCTGGCAAAGCTGTCAGCCAAATTGAAGTTTTCGGTAAATGTGTTGGCTGAAGTATAAAAATTTATGTATGTATATAACATATGCGGGCCCATATGAGAGACATGAGGCATCGAAAATATGGCCTTAGTCCCTCTTGCATTATAATATCTCCAAGCTCTGGCACCGTCTATTAGGTAACCCTTAGCCTGTAAACAAGTGGTGGCATTACCTACATGCAATTGATCATAACCAAACTGTCGAGCAAATCGACTTAGTAAGTATGGTTCTAGAAAGCACTCGCCTTTAAACCAGTAAACTAAATGTGAAGGCCGAATTGTCTTCAACCACGTAAACTCAGTCGAAGACAGACGGAGAGATGCTGCTTCTAGGTCCATGAGTTGTGGAGGGAGATTCTCATATCCTGAGGAGGAGGAATACATTGACATCTCCATCCGGACCCTCGGTTTAAAGCTCTTCGCATTCTGACAGTGTATTGATGTTCCATCGAGCATTGGAATACCGTCTGATGAAGTCACCGTCGACTGCACCCATATCAGGGTCCATCAAATCAGGATAATGTAACAGCAACCACCCAAATAGATATGTGTAGGGCATTTCGGTATGAGGAAAGTCGTCTCGAAAATTCTTATTATACACCATGGTGTTAACAAAAGAAAGAAAATCTGCATTCAAGCGACATGTCATCTTCGAAAAAAGATCCATCTTGTAGCCGAATACTAGATGCACTGTGGCAAATAGGACACCTCGATGGAATCGGTTGACGGCACTGGCTCCAGGTATCATAAACCGTCGTAACCATAAAGAGAGAAAACCCGCCAACTGGGCTTCTTGAGACATGGTTCTGTAACCTTGTCTAAGATAAATTTTGATTTTAGCACCAGCAGTAATGGGGTACCAATCTATATTCAAGATGTTATCACAATGCTTAGTTTTCTCTATCAATTTTTTTATATCGTTGCGGTCGAGCGGTTCGAAGAAACAAGGAGTGCATGCTTGACTTTCAACAATCTTTTCTTCATGAGCATGCCCGAGAAACAAATATGGAAGCCATTTGGTAATATAGCAAGTCCCTTTAGAAGCACTTTTGTAATAAAGGGAATAAATTAGATAGTGGCATAATAATTCTTCAAACGCAGCCACCATCTTAGGGTTCTCTACAGAGAGAGTATCCAATTCCTCATTCGTTGGTACATATTCTTCATAAGGGTTTTCACCCATTAGCAAATGTGAAAGATACTTCATTTCATGAAGAGTGAAGCCGATTTCCCCGTGAGGTGTCATGAAGGTACCGATCCTCTCATTATATCTTTCAACTAAAGCCAAAAATATGTGAGCATTTGGGCGAAAGCCATGAGCAGTAGTCCAAATCGGATCATAGAGTTCTAATTCAAGAAGCTTATCCTTAAAATGATCCAAAACCCAGACCACTACGTTGTTCCAGCATTTCATGTCAGGATTCACTAAGTCTGTTAAGCGCATAGTCTGATCTAGGTAACTTCCTTCACCCTTCATAAATATGTTCGCGAAAATAGGTACTCGGACGGGAAGCAACATTGATGAATCTTCAGGTGGTATACAACTTGGTCTCAAACCTCTCAGATGGTAGCTGTATTTTTCTGAAGTACTGTAGAACAAATCCTTGTTCTGTGGGCCCAATCTGTAGCATATCCTTCCGACTATGGCATGTTGAATCGGGGTCAGGTCCCATGCCATGCGACGGAGATAACTAGAAAATGCGTACCGAGACAAAGACAAGTGTCCCGGCATTTCTGGGAGGTACATGATTCTATCTCCACTTTGATAAAATATGTCTTCTCTCTTTGCTTTGGGCTGGGATGTCTTCTTGATCGCCTCTCCAAATAAGAAAGATGGTTTCTCATAGACGACATTGTCCAGACTTTCCAAAGGTTCGTCATTCATTAAGCATAATAAAGTGGGATTATCTTGAGATGCAAGCATAGCTCTTCGGGACTCAAGGAGATCATATTGAGGATATTGTACGTAGGATAAGTCCTCTCGGTACTCCGACACATTGAAGGCCGAAGCATAGATTTCAGCATTTAGGTCTTCTCTGAGATTAATTATATGAAAACAAGCAAACAAGGGTTAATGTCTGGTTCAATGAAACATAACAGATGATATCACAGGTTGCGCAACACTCATATTGTGCGATATTTTGTATTGCGCCACATCTAAGTTTGCACGACAAATCGGGTTGCCCGACTCTTATGTTGCATGACATTTCTGTCGAAGTAAACATCTGTGTGGCGCAGCATCTCAAGTTGCGTCAAACTGATTATATAGAATTAGAAAGTATAACTCTCGAAATGTCACACAACACTGTCTGAATAGCCACCAAACCCTAAAAAGAGCTGCACAAGTCAGAAAACACGCCTAATTCAAAAAAGAGTAGGCGTACATATTGATAAAATCAAACCAAACCCTAAAAAGGGGATTGGTCGATATTTGTTGTCAAAACATTCACCTTCTATGGCCGGGTTGGCCATCTCTTGTCGTAACGAGGGGAAAGCATACTGAGGCACGCGTGTGGGTGGAACACGAGAAGAAGACTCGGCAACACTCTTTTTCTTCTCAACAGCAGATCTTTTGGGCGCCATTTGATGCTAGTCAAAGCTCGGAAAGAAGAAGGGAAGATAGGGTTCTTGAGAAATTGAACTTCAGAAGAAAAAAAAATGAAGAGTTTGAAATATATGGATAGTTATAGCTTCAAAAGTTGATCGCAGAATTTGTGCTCAAAAAGTGGAGACAGTTGTGCGCTGGCGCAATCCAAACAAAACTAGTATAATTCAAAGTATTTCAAAATTTTGAAGTATTTTCAAGTTTTGAAAACTTTGAAGGGGTCTTGTAGAGCCTAAAAATTAATATGCGCCACCTATTAAAGTGCTCAATCACCTGATGGTGCCAAAACATTATGTTGTGCTAAACATTCAAGTTGCGCAGCATCAGTTTGCACTAACGCCAGGTTGCGCTGGAGTCAGGGTGCGGAGAGCCACGTGGCGCACTTCCTTGAGAAGCTGTAACGGCATCATCATTTTCTGACAACTGATAGCACGGAGATTAAGAAAAATCTATTCTGATCCTGTGCAACGCGGCGCTCGAGAAGGTTTTATCAACATGTAATTAATGCTGACAGCTGGTTCGCACAAGTCACTGAATGGAGCGAGGGTTAAACAGTACAGCACAGGAGACCAAGTCAAAGCTACCAGTTGTTGAGTTGCGCCTATGTGTAGCCTGACAAATTGGTGCCACTTGATCAACTCTTATTTAAAAAAGGGTGACTTGGCACGTAAGCCATTAACTTCGTAAAGCGTGCCCACTACACTGCCTACGACCACACGCATCTCAATCAAATGATGCCACGCATCTACCGCAGTTGGTGTAAACTGCTCGTGCAGGTTGTTATATTGCGCCCATGCGCAACCTGATGAAGCCCGCGTACGGTGATCAAATGGTGTTCAGAACAGAGTGATGTGGCGCACAAGCCACTAACTTCACAGAACATGCCTACTACATTGCTCACGACCACATGCATCTCAATCAAACGATGCCACGCGTCCACAGCAGTTAGCACAACCGTTTGCACAAGTAAATAGGAGGCGCGCAACCTGAAGCGCACACAACCCAGAATAACTATTAAACAGTTATTAAAAGAACTCTATAAATAGAGTTTCAAATCAATCTCAAAGCATCAAGAGTGTTCATAATCTCCTGCTAAAGTGATGTTGCATCCTCCAGAGGCTCGTGTCTTCGGTATCACATCGTCCAAGGAATAAAGTGACCGTCTTCTGATCAGATTTCTATAGTTGTACTTCCCTGGAAATCAATTGTACTCCTGTACTCTTTTTTTTAGTTTGTAATAATACTTTTGTTCTTTGTAAACAGCAATATTGTACTTCTTTTTCTCTAATTCATAGAGATCCTTGAGTTTTACATTATCTTGACTTGCTTTCTCAAGCTCCTCAAGAATGTGTTATAGAAGAAGTTTTATCTCTAATATCTTCCAGTATTTGAGATTGCTTAGAGAACTCAAATTGAACTACTTTCAGCTCTTTCTTAGCATACTTATACATATCCATCATCTTATTTTGATCTTCTAGTAGATCACTGAAGGCAACGGATAATTCATTAAAAGTAAATTCTTCAAATAAAGGATTTGTAGTTACCTTAGTATTTGTAGCCATGAAGCATAGATTGGCTGTGTTGTGAGGTCTTTCTTTTTCTTCTTCTTCAGAATCAGTCGCCTTACTTTCACACCAAATGCTGGTATTGGCGCAGTTAATTGTTAAAGTCCTTTTCTTGCTTGATTGATCATATCTGCTTCCCTTTCTTATGATAGGACAGTCTTTATTGATGTGATATGTCTTCTTACAGCTATAGCAAATTGGTTCTTCGTTATCTCTAAAATCTTTCTTCTTCTTGTTAGACTTTTCATATTTCAGGAATCTTTTGAAGTTCCTCGTCATAAGGGCCATTTGTGCGTTGTCTGAGCTATCACTCCCACTCTCGTCATCGGAAGCTATCATATGATGTGCTTGAATACGATAGTCTTCTCCTTCGGTGCTAGTTCTTCGAATTCTTTATGGTCCAGATTATGTGTTATAAGCTTTCCCATAAGAGTCTCGGGAGTCATTGTAGTGAGGTTGTTTCCTTCAATGATAGTCGTCGCCTTGGGATTCCAGTTCTTGGTCAACCCGCGAAGTACCTTTCGAATCTTTTTATAATTATTGTATTATTTTCTAAGGGAAGATAGAAGATTAACAATATCTAAGAATCGATTAAATATGTTTGTAATAGTCTCATTAGGCTTCATTTTGAAGGCCTCATATTCTTGTGTAAGTCATGAGATTTGGATTCCTTCACCTGTGAAGTTCCTTCATGAGTTACCTTAAGAAGTTTCTAAACCTCGTGAGACGTGACACATGTTGATACTCTATTAAACTCAGTTTTATCTACTACACAAAATAAAGCATTGATAGCTTTTGCATCAAGACTCGTTTATTTTTTTTTTATGATCAATATAATTGTCATGTGGTTTTCTACTAGGTTCCCATCTATGACAATAGATAGTGGTTTCTTGTAACCGTCAATGACAATTGACTATAAATTGAAATCAAGCGACTTGAGATAAAATCTCATGTGTGTTTTCTAATACGTGTAATTTATGCCATCAAATAGGGGTGGTCTATTTGTGGACTGGCCTTCACCATTGCTAGTATATAATGATGTCATTTATCAAGGAGTTTTAGTCCTTTTTAGAAAAACTTAGCTCTGATACCAATTGTAGTATCGATGGCACCTCTAGAGGAGGGTGAATAGAGTGTAGCAGAAGTAATATCCCCAAATTAAAACTAATACAGGTAAAGACAAATGTAGATAGATAAATAAATATAGTAATGTAAAGCAGTAAGTAAATAGAGAGAGAGAAAGCAATATATAGACACCGAGATTTTATACTGGTATTCCTCTGAGAGGACTAGTCCAGTTTCGAGTACTCCTACTTGATGTTAAATCCACTATTTGAAATAGTGATTACACCGCATGCTTTACTACGAAGGACACGCCGACTTCTTACAATCTCATATTTTTTATCTAAAGCCCACGAACAAACTTCAACTATGTCTAAAAAGCTTTTATACTCCAAGCTTGTCCAACTCGAATACTCCTAATCGAAAATCATTGGCACTTAAAAGAATGGGAGTTGTCTTGCAAATATAAAGATTAAAAAGCTCTTTGAATAGGAAGGCTTAGAATGAATAGAGAAGATGAAGAATGAGATGAGTGATTAAAATGTTAAATTCTTCTCTATTTATAGTAGTTTTTGAACCCGAATTTGGGCAAAGCTCGGCTAGGGTAAACGTTCAAATTTTTTAACGTTTAAGATCCAAAAGACTAGGAAATACTTCTGACCAGTAGTAATTCAAGGGGACCGAGTTTGGGGCAAACTCAGCCCGAGTTCAGCTACTAGGTTTTCAGAATATTTTGGTGCAGAAAAAGCTTTTAGATATTGGTTTAGTTTGGAAAGAAGATAGGTTTGTTTTAGTGAGGATAAAGTTCTAAATGCCAGTGATCCGACTCACAAAGTAATCTAGACTCAATAAATAAAAAATACAGAATAAATTTGAAAAACTTTTCTTTGACGAGCTCGAATGCAGTCTTCTGTAGGCTTCTTACTTACGTATCAAAGTCAAAGTTTTAGGTCAATTATCAAATCAGGTTGATCATGACACATGGGCCAACACGAAGAGAATCTGTGGATCGTGCTCGAGACTCTCAGGAAGGAGAGATTGTTCAAAAAAAACTCTCCCAAAGTGAGTTCTTCCTGGACAGAGTTGAGTTTCTTGTTTATGTTGTGACGGGAGACGGTATATCCATAGATCCAAAGAAGATAACTTCAGTAGAGTTTAGGTCTACTCCGAGCTCAGGTTTAGAGATCAAAAGTTTTCTTGGATTGGCAGAGTATTACAGAAAGTTCATAAAGGATTTCTTCCGGATCGTAGAGCTGATGACGAGATTGACCAGAAAGGACGTGGAGTTTTTCTGGTCTGAGGAGTGCCAGGTTGCCTTTGATGAATTGAAAAAGAGGTTAACCACGGCTCTAGTTTTAACACTACCATCTGATACTAGAGGATTTGCTATATAAAGCGATAATTCAGAAAAAGGGCTGGGATGTGCGTTAGAGAAGCATAAGAAGGTTGTGGCGTATGCTTTCAGACAATTACGACAACATGAGAAGAACTTTCTCATTAATGATCTGGAGTTGGCGGCAGTGATTTTTGCCTTGAAGCTGTGAAAGCATCATCTCTATAGGAAGAGGGTTAAGGACCCTAATTTTTTAGGATTATTTTTTATTTATTTTATATGATTTCTATTTATCAAATTAGATTTTTAATTTTTTAATTATGACTATAGATGCACTTCTCTGTAGCTTCGATTTTTGGAGCACAAGAAGCACCCATCTTTTGATACGTCATGCATGAGTTTTGAAGTATACAAGTCCACCTACAATTTGATATATCATGTCCCATTCAAACATGTGTTTCAACAATTTTTTGACTTCGCATAAATTCGGATCAATTTAAGCTATTTGACTATTTACTGTAATTCTAGACCTAACTTCCAACGTGAGTTCGGAACAGGACATCGATCAAAATCACTTAACCTAATATATGATTTTGACCCATTTTGAGTCTACGATGCACAAGATAATGGTGTGTCATTCAATTGAGTTTTCATGTGCTATTTATTTTCAAATGACACACAAGTCAAAACTATAGACATATTGCACTCAAATCGATCACAAAATTCTACCAACCCAAAACTAGTCCAAGTATGATTCATAGAGACTATTCTAAGGTGCTCTAATCTCTTACACCTATTTTAGATTAATTTTTTTGGATTAATATGCAGCCACATTAATTAAATCTAATTTAAATCAAATCCTATAACCACTTTTCTAATTTATACCTAATCAAATCTTTTTAAGATACACATTTGATTTAAACCATCAAATCTCCTCCAAATCCCACCAAACAAATTCTAAAATATCCCAAATTCTTTTCTCTCATGAATCCCACAACCCCTCGCCTTTATTTTGTTCTAATTATATATGTATCGTCAGAGAAAATCGAGCGCCCTCCTATTTCTTTTCTATTTTCCCATATTTTATTCCAACCACTAGAAATCCATCTTTTTGACCCCCTCCAACCCTTCTACCACCTCAAAAACCTTTCTAAGACCTTCCTCTAACACATCCACACCTTCTTGAGGAGTCTTAACCCCTAATTTGGTCGATACGAGGCGCAGAAGGCACCCAAAGTCGACTGAACTTGTGCTAAATTCATCATAGTAGGTTAGTCGACTTGTAGACTAGGTTTTATCTGCTTTTTCTCATCTGATTCTTCTTAAACCAAAGTTAAAAGTTATCTTTATGTGGCTACTTCAATCTCTGGTCGCTGGATCACACAAGTCCAAGCAGTTTGTCCGTTACGTCGATTCTACGACAAGGTGTCCAGAACTGATGAGATATGTTGCGAGCAGTTTTTCATCTATCAAAGATTAGATTTGATCCTTCTAATATTTTTATTCAGGAACTAGACATCGAGATCTTTCTAACACATATCTATTTGTTAGATTTTGAGTTCTTTTACTATTTTTAAAAATTCTCGACATTTGTTGTAACACCATAACTACGAAAATTATATGTTCTTTGTGTCCAAAAGTCCAATACTTCATAAAACTCTACTAAACTATTTGTTTTGCAAGGTTTAATAATGAAACCCTTATTTTAACTAATTTACATAATTTTTTTTAGAATTTAATATTTTTAACTATTTCTTGTTTCGGGACTCAACTAGTAGGCCAATTGTGATATTAATGTTGTAGTATCGACATGGAACTATTATGCTTGAGTTTCCACCAACAAAATAATATTATTGGTAATATAAATATATTTATAAGTTTTTTCCACAAATTAAATTATTATTTTATATTAGTTATAAACTATTTTGATAATAAAGTTTGGTTAAAAATCAATAAAAATCAAAGAAAAATAGTTTTCTAAAACCCGAAAACACCGATACGGGGTCCATTTCAATAAACCAGACGACTTTGTCACAGCCAGAGAATGAAAATATGCATACGAATGTTGCGGACATGTGGGAGCTTTGATGAAACTCGAATTCGTTGTGTGTGTGCGACGAATTCGAGGCATATCGGTCAAGATACACCATATCGGCCCCTTTGCAAAAATTATAATTACTTTGTGAACATTCGTGACCTCATGATGAAATTTTGGCCACTGGATTCGTCTCATTTTTCTAGTCCTGTAAGCCAAGTTTGGTCCGTTTCTGAGAAGGTCGACTGGAACGCTATTTTGGCGGGCCCACTATCCAACTAAATGAGCAATTTTTTGCACAGCTCATCGAAATCCAAATTTGGACATACCATTGATTTCTCAAAAAATAAGACTCATAGGTATATTATTTGTTGATTTTAGAGACCATAGATTCTTACATGTTTTTCAGTGCAAAGCGGGTCCAACGACGGATATTGTTTTGACCCGAAATTATCGTTTTACTCCAGTGTCCAAAATTGGACTTATGGATAGTCAAACTTAGATATTTTTCTTATGCCAAACATGTTGGTGATGTATGTTTCAACATTCGGAGACGTTTGCGGAAGTTTGACTTTTGTGGCTCACTAAGTGATTGGATATTGTTGGTTCTACTCACTACTACCAGACAAGTATACCTTGCCAACTTTGTATAGTTTACTTGCATGCATGCTCTTACTATTCTTTCTTATTCATGTCTCATTTTCTATTCCTTATTTACTGTCTTGCCATGATTTATTTCTATGTCTCTTGTCTGTTATCACTTATTTTTACAATTAGTTATTTCTATATATTTCCACATATGACTTCGACAGCGTTATTCACTTGAGTGAATTGACTTGATCACCTGTGCCATGATACTTTGACTTGATCACATGTTCTATGTTATCTTGACTTGACCCTCTACTGATACTAGGATTGGCTACTTAACCACTCTCGACTCGGGTGTAATGCCTGTGTTCGTATTACGTATTATTAGAATACGTGTACGTATTTTATTCTTGTATTTGCATGATTCCTTGCTTAGCTCTTCCTTCATAGCTTGGTTATTCTTGGTTCGGGTTGGCTTGGTTCAGTTTAGGATTGCTATTGGTTCATTATGAACCAAGGGTGAACCCCCTACCTACCACCACCACTACCATTTATTAACCCATTCTTCTTTCTCTCTCTTCATTACTCATCTTCTGCTTCCATTTACTCCTTCACCTACCAAGAGAGGGAGAGAGAGGTCTAGGCAAGTGCAACTTGCTTCATGGAGGAACTCTAATTTTATTGCTTCATTCTCTTCCTTACAGCATTTTAACTTACTTTAGTACTTGGCATTTCCACTTTCCATGGCTATATTCTTGTAGATCTAAGTTTACCTTATTTTCGGAATTCTTGGGTTTTGATCTACTTAATCTTGTTATTTTTGAGTTTTGATGGTTCCATGTTGCAGAGAATTTCGTTTTACCCTATTTTGACCTATGGAAGTTCGGATTTGGGCTCCGGATGATAGAGTTATACAGCTTGGAAGCCATGGCTTATGGTGTACTTCTTCTCGGAATTTTGGAGAAGAAGCACAGTCCCGAGCCGCATGGTAGCACTTGACCGCATGAACATTCATGCGGCAAGTCAGTTCCAACCGCATGCACTATTGCCTTGACTTGACCGCATGCCAAGTTCATGCGGCAAGTATTCCTTCTAGCCGCATGAGGTCCTTCTTAACCGTATGACTGAGGCCCAGTCCTTCCTGGACGTATGGATTTTTTAGCAACCCTGAGCCGCATGGGTTTTGCTTCCCTTGACTGCATAGTCATTGCTTCCCGCAGCCGCATGGGTTGCTCCTTCCCAGCTGTATGTACCTGATTGGTCAACCAGCCGCATGGACCCATCCCCGCCAGCCGCATGAGTACCCTTTCCGCTGACCGTATATGTCTTACCTTTCTCAGCCGTATGACTGACTGGATCTCCGAGCCGCATATGACTGATACCTCTTTAACCGCATAAGCCTTTCCCTTTTAGCCGCATGCGCTTGACCCTATTCAGCCGCATGGGCTGTTCTCTTCCCAGCCGTATGAGATCATCCCGGGCCGTATATGCCTTAGTCGCATGGCTCTTCTATCGTCCTGAACTTGATAAATCACGATTTGATTGACATGATTGAAATGATAATTGAACATGACATGACAGTGACCCGTAGTGGTGCACTTCTGACATAACTAACCTGACATGACATGACATGATAGTGGCCCGTCGTGGCGCACTCCTGATTTGTACACTTGACATGATAACCTGGAATGATTTATCTTGTACAGCTGTTGCGACGGCTACCCGACATGACATAACCTGTATAATTAACCTGGACACCGTAGACGATTGTGCTTGTACAAATAAACCAGTCCTGTCTTGCATCATGTCTAGGACAGGGACTCCTGAGTACCACGGTCAGGAGTACCTGCTAAAATTAGACTAAGGCTAATAACTAGAATAACACAGTAGTCATGAAGAGATTTCCTAGCTACAGGCAATCCCGTTACCTGGGCGCTCCTGGGATCTGTAGCCTGCCGTCGAGTAGGGCACATTTCCAGCACACTGTAATGTGTTGTACCCTTCAAGCTACTTAAGGGTACATGCATTTTTTGGACGATGTACCCACCTGAATTCAATCCTAATCTTTCGTCCTGGGTAACCTGGATGGTCTGCAGGGCTTGTGGCTGTGGAATAATCTCACTGCATCTTGTTAGTAATTAGGTTCGTGACAACCCTAGTTAGTTAAAGTATCAAGCCGTAATTCTTGCTTGGCCGTGAAATGATTGGATGGAGTCTAACCTGTCTAGCCTTGCCCTGATCTTGTTTCAGATTACTGTATGACCAGAATGCTTATAATTATTTTACCGATAAATGGTGAGAATTCCAATTTTTGTTCAGACGAAGGGTTACAACCCCGGTCCTTGTTTGGTTTACGGGTTGTAACCTGGTGATCTGAATAGTTCCATGGTTATCTCGTTGTATATCATCCTGATGTATTTTCTTATTTCCAGTTCTTACTTTATTTATACTCTTGTGCTGATTGCTGGTTTTAGTTCCTAAGTGAAGCTTCCTTTGTGGCACTTGCTCTTTCTGGGGTCTGACCCAGCTGGTTTTGTGTGGCCAGATTTCGGAGCAGCTCCAGAGGATCTACCGACCTTCCAGCCAGATGGTGGCCACTAGACGGAACCCTGGCAACGAGTGGATTTATTTTTGATCTCCCACTTTATTATAAAAATATTCTTTTGAGGCGTTTAGCCGACGAGCACATGTTAGCTCGATTGCACTTTACTTACTGTCTGCCTACGGGCTGTAACATGATTGACAGATCCTAGGGTTGATCATGTATGACTAAACTCTTGCTAGTCCTAATATTTTGTAATGACTAGCTTCATGATCAGCTGAATATGTAATGTTTGGGACGCCTTACTATTGTATATTTAATGATCATACATCTTGTAACTCTTACTTACTTGCTTGTGATTGAGACAATAGGCTTGTTCATGACCCTAAGAGACTGTTGGCTTGTAGTAAACCCTCATGTATCTAGACAGCCGTGACCGTATAGCGAGGTGGGTTGCACTTCAATATACGTAGCTGGCTATGTCTGCCTCCGCTCTCCAGTATTATGGTTCTGGGGCGTGACATGGTTTAAGTGGTGGCCCATGCAGGTCTTATAAATCAAGATATGTGAGGGTTTACCGAATAGATGTCTCAATCAGTATTCGCCCTTGAACTCTGCTCGTATCTTCTGAGTCGCTGGATTCTTGTCCTGATCACATGCTTGTAATCGTTGATCTGTCCTGGTCCTTTCTTATTGTTCCCTATGTCATCTTCTTCAGCGGCATTGTTTGTGGTCCTACCGATCAGCAAGGCGGAGCACCTCCCGCGGACCAGCAGCAACCCGGAGATCAAGCCCAGCATTCGGGAGTGGCCTCCAGAGTCGTGCCTTCTGGCGGAGAGCCACCTGTCCAGCCAGTTCAACCTGTAGAACCTGATGATGGCACTTTAGTGGGGCTCGTCAGGACCTTGATAGCTTTTCAAGATCGTCGAGGAGATGCCTTGCACCAGGCAGTGATGGATGCTTTAACCCGGGGCGGTCATCAGGGTAACAGCGTGGCCAACAGCTTCAAGCGCTTGAACCCTCCCTTCTTTGATGGAAGCGAAGATGCTGTCATAGCAGATGCATGACTTCAGGACACAGAGGTGATTCTAGAAGCAGCCAGGACTCCAAAGAATAAAAAGGTGGCCGTTGTGCGCCTGCAGTTGTTAGATCTTGCCCGTAGCTGGTGGGCAGCGCAGGCCGTTGGTTTAGCAGCACCCATTCCATGGGCAGTGTTCAGGAAAAGATTCCAGACCAAGTATTTCGATGCTGTAGCTCGGTACGATCTACAGACGAGGTTCACTAATCTGAAGCAAGGAGGCAGGACGGTCGACGGATATGCGGTCGAGTTTTCCAGACTCAGTCGGTTTGCTCCCACCTTGGTGGCAACCGAGTATGATCGAGCCTAGCAGTTCCAGCAGGGTCTTCACCTGGAGATCTTGTTAGCAGTCGAGCAGTTTGAGCATCAGACTTTTGATGCGGTCTTGAGAGCAGCTGGGAGGCATGAGTATACCTCCCAGAGGATCGTAGATAGGGCTGGAGGTCGTAAGAGATCTCACGGCCAGATGAATCAGTCTTCAGCACCAGCCCCGGCAGCTAGGGCTTTGACCATTGGAGCTCCGAGGTGGGCGGTCTCAGTAACGTCGGTTCAGCATTCCATCCCGACGTACCCTCAGCAGCAGAAGCAAAAGCAGTCTTCCGCAGTGGGATATTTTCATTGTGGGAAGCCAGGTCATGTGGTGGCAGAATATCGCAGGGCGCAGGGATTGTGCCTGGCTTGTGGAGCACCGGACCATAGGGTTGGATCCTGCCCGAATAGGGGTGGTTCATCATCATCCAACCTTTCTAGCTCTTCGGTGAGAGGACCAGCACCGGTCCAGCAGCAGCAGCAGTACCCATTGCCGAGGCCCTTGCCGCCTCAGACCCAAGTGTTCCAGCAGCAGAACCCCCAGCAGTATGCACAAGCACAAGCCCAGAGTCAGAGCAGGCAGCAAGGATTTCAGCAGAGGGGACCAGTACCCCGAGGGCACGGTCAGGCTATGGTGATGACCGTGGAGGAAGGATTGGCACCAGGAGAGGTAGTGGCAGGTACTATTCTCGTCAACTCCTTTCCAGCTTCAGCTTTATTTGATTTTGGTGCATCGCATTCTTTTATGTCTGCACGATTTGCGACACGGGTAGGATTGGAGCCCGAGTCATTATCAGTAAGGCTCAATATACTTACTGGTAACGGACTTGAGGGAGTCGATAGAGTGTTTTCTTCGTGTCGGATCGTAGTTAGCGGTAGAGAGTTCCCCGCTAGGTTGATAGAGTTCCCGATGGCCGATTATGATGTGGTCTTAGGGATGGATTGGTTGGGGAACCAGTATGCTAGAATAGACTACCACATTGGTAGGGTTGTTTTTAGCATTCCAGGCGAGCCAGAGTTTCCCTTTTTCCGAGGCGAAGTTGAACCTTCTACTCCAGTATTGCGGATGGCAGTAGCAGCAGTTCAGTTGCCCAGGGTAGTTGATGAGTTCCCAAATATTTTCCCAGAAGAGCTCCCCGGTATGCCGCCGGAGCGGGAGATCGAGTTCACTATAGACTTGATTCCCGGGACAGCCCCAGTGTCAGAGAGAGTCTACAGGATGGCGCCGTCAGAATTGGAGATATTGTACAAGATGATTGAGGAACTTAGAACCAAGGGATTCATTCGTGCTAGTGGATCGCCTTGGGGAGCCCCGATGCTTATTGTGAAAAAGAAAGATGGTACGTCCAGGTTATGTGTTGACTATCGTACCTTGAACTCAGTAACAATCAAGAACAGATACCCTCTCCCGGGGATAGATGACTTGTTTGATCAACTAAAAGGGGCATCAGTATTCTCGAAGATCGACTTGCGCTCAGGATATCATCAGATCAGAGTCAGAGAGCAGGACATCCCGAAGACAGCTTTTAGATCGAGGTATGGGCATTGGGAGTTCCTTGTTATGCCTTTTGGAGCGACCAATGCGCCGGCAGTATTCATGAACCTCATGAATTGTATCTTCATGCCTTACTTGGATCAGTTTGTGATCGTGTTCTTGGATGACATCCTGGTCTATAGTAAGAGTGAGACGGAGCATGAGCAGCATCTCCGTGTGGTTCTTCAGACTCTCAGGGAGCACCGGTTGTGTGCCAAGTTCAGTAAATACGAGTTCTGGCTCGATCGTATTTCGTACTTGGGTCACATCATTACCCGAGGAGGAGTAGAAGTGGATCTCCAGAAGATTGTGGCTATTGAGTCATGGCCGGTGCCCAGCACAGTTGCAGAAGTTCGTAGTTTCCTTGGATTGGCCGGCTATTACCGGCGATTTGTTTCGGATTTTGCTCAAATTTTAGCGCGATTGACTCAGTTGACCCGCAAGGATGCGCAGTTTGCTTGGACGGCAGAGTGTCAGAGTTCTTTTGAGCAGTTGAAGCGAGGCCTGATAACAACTCCCATTCTCACGCTTCCCGATGGAACCGGAAGATTCTCAATGTATTGTGATGCTTCAGGCAGAGGATTAGGATGTGTTCTAATGCAGCATGGAAAGGTAATAGCTTATGCATCACGACAACTTCGTGATCATGAGAGGAATTACCCCACCCATGACTTGGAGCTGACATCAGTAGTGTTTGCACTTAAGTTGTGGAGGCACTATTTGTATGGAGATAGGGTGGATATTTTCACCGACCACAAGAGCCTGAAATATGTTTTCGCCTAGAAGGATCTTAACATGCGTCAAAGGAGATGGCTAGAGCTACTTGTGGATTATGATGTCAACCTGCAGTATCATCCTGGGAAGGCCAACGTCGTAGCAGATGCATTGAGCAGGAGAGCCGGAGTTTATTTCCTAACAGCACAGCCAGAATTGTTAGCAGATCTTCAGAAGATGGGTATAGAAGTTGTTCTCCCTTCCAGTGTGGCATTGATGGCCAGCATACAAGTTCAGTCCACTATAGTCGAGAGGATCCGGATGGCACAGTCAGCAGATTCCAAACTTCAGCTACTCACAGCAGAGTGTGAAGCAGGACGAAGACCAGAGTTATGCATTCATGAGGATGGTACACTTCGACACGGGAAGCGTCTTTATGTACCCAGTAGAGATATCAGACAGGAGATCATGTCAGAGGCGCACAGTTCTCAGTATTCCATCCATCCTGGCAGTACGAAGATGTACCGAGATATCCGTTAGCACTTCTGGTGGAATGGCATGAAGCGGAAGATAGCTCGGTTTGTCTCTCGGTGTTTGGTTTGCCAACAAGTTAAGGCCAAACATCAAAGACCGGCTGGACTTCTTCAGCCCTTGTCGATTCCAGAATGGAAGTGGGAGCATGTGACCATGGATTTCATGACTAGATTACCTAGATCCCCAGCTGGTAGAGATGCTATCTGGGTTATAGTTGATCGGCTCACGAAGGTGGCTCACTTCCTTCCATTCAGAGTTGGTCAGTCGACGGCTCAGTTAGCAGAGATGTACCTCAGGCAGATTGTCAGGTTGTACGGTGTGCCAGTCAGTATCACTTTGGACCAAGATTCAAGATTTATGTCGCACTTTTGGCGTAGCCTGCAAGAGAGTTTGGGGAGTCATCTCCAGTTCAGTTCAGCATATCACCCGCAAACAAATGGCCAGTCGGAGCGCACAATCCAGACTCTTGAAGACATGTTGCGGTCCTGTACACTCGACTTCGATGGTTCATGGGAAGATCACCTGCACCTGGTGGAGTTCTCGTACAACAATAGTTTCCAGGCCAGTATCCAGATGGCACCGTTCGAGGCACTTTATGGCAGGAAGTGCAGATCCCCGCTAGCCTGGGATGATATTGGAGAGAGGCAGATGCTCGGTCCAGAAATGATTGCCCAGACAGTTGAGGTAGTCAGGAGGGTCAGAGATCACCTTCGAGTTGCCCAAGATCGCCAGCGCCATTGGGCCAATTCTTATCGGCGTTCTCTCGAGTTTTCGGTCGGCAATCATGTATTCCTGAGAATTTCGCCTAACCGTGGCGTCATTCGTTTCGGCGTGCAGGGAAAGCTTAGTACTAGGTATATAGGACCGTTCGACATTCTGGAGCGAGTAGGAGATGTATCCTATCGTCTCGCTCTTCCACCGTCGTTAAGCGAGGTGCATGACGTGTTCCATGTATCCCAATTACGACGGTATATCCCGGACCCAAGCCACATCCTAGATCATTCGGAATTGGTTGTAGGTACCAACCTTTCGTATGAGGAGAGGCCCGTGTCTATATTGGACCGGAGAAAGAAGACACTCAAGAACAAGACTATCAAGTTAGTCCGAGTTGCTTGGGGTCATCACTCTTTGGGTGAGTCGACGTGGGAGCGTGAGGATGATATCCGATCGTGATATCCCGACTTGTTTGACTCGTGAGGTATAATATCTTCCTTATGCCTCATGCCTTCGATTCCTTGCTTGAAAGAGTGATTGCCTGCCTAGTTATAGCTTGCATGTGATTAGTATAGCTTGTCATTGTCCCTCTAGCCTCTTGATTAAATTTTGAGGACGGAATTCTTTTAAGGTGGGTAGAGTTGTAATGCCTGTGTTCGTATTACGTATTATTGGAATACGTGTACGTATTTTATTCTTGTATTTGCATGATTCCTTGCTTAGCTCTTCCTTCATGGCTTGGTTATTCTTGGTTCGGGCTGGCTTGGTTCGGGTTGGCTTGGTTCGGTTTGGAATTGTTATTGGTTCATTATGAACCAAGGGTGAACCCCCTACCTACCACCACCACTACCATTTATTAACCCATTCTTCTTTCTCTCTCTTCATTACTCATCTTCTGCTTCCATTTACTCATTCACCTACCAAGGGAGGAAGAGAGAGGTCTAGGCAAGTACAACTTGCTTCATGGAGGAACTCTAATTTTATTGCTTCATTCTCTTCCTTACAGCATTTTAACTTACTTTAGTACTTGGCATTTCCACTTTCCATGGCTAGATTCTTGTAGATCTAAGTTTACCTTATTTTTTGAATTTTTGGGTTTTGATCTACTTAATCATGTTATTTCTGAGTTTTGATGGTTCCATGTTGTAGAGAATTTCGTTCTACCCCATTTTGACCTATAGAAGTTCGGATTTGGGCTCCGGATGATAGAGTTATGCAGCTTGGAAGCCATGGCTTATGGTGTACTTCTTCTCGAAAATTTGGAGAAGAAGCACAGTCCCGAGCCGCATGGTAGCACTTGACCGCATGAACATTCATGCGGCAAGTCAGTTCCAACCGCATGCACTATTGCCTTGACTTGACCGCATGCCAAGTTCATGCGACAAGTATTCCTTCTAGCCGCATGAGGTCCTTCTTAACCGCATGACTGAGGCCCAGTCCTTCCTGGCCGTATGGATTTTCCAGCAACCCTGAGCCGCATGAACTCAACACTTACGAGCGGCATAGACCGCAGTCTCCCAGCCGCATAGGTTTTGCTTTCCTTGACCGCATAGTTATTGCTCCCCGCAGCCGCATGGGTTGCTCCTTCCCAGCCGCATGTACCTGATTGGTCAACCGGCAGCATGGACCCATCCCCGCCAGCCGCATAAGTACCCTTTCCGCTGACCGCATATGTCTTGCCTTTCTCAGCCGCATGACTGACTGGATCTCCGAGCCGCATATGACTGATACCCTTTTAACCGCATAAGCCTTTCCTTTTTAGCCGCATGCGCTTGACCCTATTCAGCCTCATGGGCTGTTCTCTTCCCAGCCGCATGAGATCATCCCGGGCCGCATATGCCTTAGCCGTATGGCTCTTCTATCGCCCTGAACTTGATAAATCACGATTTGATTGACATGATTGAAATGATAATTGAACACGATATGACAGTGACCCATAGTGGTGCACTCCTGACATGACTAACCTGACATGACATGACATGATAGTGGCCCGTCGTGGCACACTCCTGATTTGTACACTTGACATGATAACTTGGCATGATTTATCTTGTACAGCTGTTGCGACGGCTACCCGACATGACATGACCTGTATAATTAACCTGGACACCGTAGACGATTGTGCTTGTACAAATAAACCAGTCCTGTCTTGCATCATGTCTAGGACAGGGACTCCTGAGTACCACGGTCAGGAGTACCTGCTAAAATTGGACTAAGGCTAATAACTAGAATAACACAGTAGTCATGAAGAGATTTTCCAGCTACAGGCAATCCCGTTACCTGGGCGCTCCTGGGATCTGTAGCCTGCCGTCGAGTAGGGCACATTTCCAGCATACTGTCATGTGTTGCACCCTTCAAGCTAGTTAAGGGTACATGCATTTTCTGGACGATGTACCCACCTGAATTCAACCCTAATCTTTCGTCCTGGGTAACCTGGATGGTCTGCAGGGCTTGTGGCTGTGGAATAATCTCACTGCATCTTGTTAGTAATTAGGTTTGTGACAACCCTAGTTAGTTAAAGTATCAAGCCGTAATTCTTGCTTGGACGTGAAATGATTGGATGGAGTCTAACCTGTCTAGCCTTGCCCTGATCTTGTTTCAGATTACTGTATGACCAGAATGCTTATAATTATTTTACCGATAAATGGTGAGAATTCCAAGTTCTGTTCAGACGAAGGGTTACAACCCCGGTCCTTGTTTGGTTTACGGGTTGTAACCTGGTTATCTGAATAGTTCCATGGTTATCTCGTCGTATATCATCCTGATGTATTTTCTTATTTCCAGTTCTTACTTTATTTATACTCTTGTGCTGATTGCTGGTTTTAGTTCCTAAGTGAAGCTTCCTTTGTGGCACTTGCTCTTTCTGGGGTCTGACCCAGCTGGTTTTGTGTGGCCAGATTTCGGAGCAGCTCCAGAGGATCTACCGACCTTTCAGCCAGATGGTGGCCACTAGACGGAACCCTGGCAACGAGTGGGTTTATTTTTGATCTCCCACTTTATTGTAAAAATATTCTTTTGAGGGTTTAGCCGACGAGCACCTGTTAGCTCGATTGCACTTTACTTACTGTCTGCCTACGGGCTGTAACATGATTGACAGATCCTAGGGTTGATCATGTATGACTAAACTCTTGCTAGTCCTAATATTTTGTAATGACTAGCTTCATGATCAGCTGAATATGTAATGTTTGGGACGCCTTACTATTGTATATTTAATGATCATACATCTTGTAACTCTTACTTACTTGCTTGTGATTGAGACAATAGGCTTGTTCATGACCCTAAGAGACTGTTGGCTTGTAGTAAACCCTCATGTATCTAGACAGCCGTGACCGTATAGCGAGGTGGGTTGCACTTCAATATACGTAGCTGGCTATGTCTGCCCCCGCTCTCCAGTATTCTGGTTCTGGGGCGTGACATCGGGAGACCCACGGCAGGGCTACGATAGAGACTCACTATAGTTAGGGAGTACCACAATAGGGCTACTAGCTATAGGACCGGGAGTACCACGGCAGGGCTACGGTCATTCGATTCTTTTGTAGCCATACTTAGTATTATTTTCCATATGACATGTCATGATCTATAGAGTCTTCCATATGATCTTCATTCTTGTTCTAGAAGTTCTTTTCCTGTTTTCCTTGTATGTTATAAACTATCATAGTAGGCATATTTTTTGTATCTTGCTAGTCCCCAGAGGACCTGGTGACCTCTTTAGGTATTAGCTGATGTTATCAAGGTAGAATACATGGTGGGATGTGAGTGCTTCTCCAAAGACTTCAGGTATATGTGGAGATGTTAAAATTAAACTATTCCTTATTTTATTTTATCCAATATCTTCTCGATGTTATTATAGCCTAGTCTTTTACAAGCTTTAATTTATTCTAGCTTGTTCAAGATATATTATTAGGGATCTACTCTAATATATTTATCTTTTCTAGAATCAGTGTATTACGGTCTGATCAACCTTAGTGCACTTGATTCGTTATTTTTATCATTATTTAGTATATTGAGATATAGTAGATATAGAATAACAAGATAGCTTATACATATTCGAGCTGGGCTAGAGTCTACTGGATATGTAGTAGACATGTCTACGTATCCTAGTCCTATGTATTTTGGGACTGGGGCAATACAAAGGGTGGAAATATTTACTGATCACAAGAGTTTGAAGTATGTTTTCTGTAATGCCCCAGTCCCAAAATACGTAGGAATAGGATACGTATACATGCCAGCTACACATCGAGAGGACTCCAGTCCAGCTCGAATACATATATGTTGTCTGGTTATTCTCGACCAACTATATCTCAATCCACTAAATATCGGTAACAATAATGAACAAGTGCAGAAAGGCTGATCAGACCATAATACACTGATTCTAGAATAGATAAATATATTAGAGTGGATCCCCAATAACACATTTATCATGAACAAGCTAGAGGAAAATAAAAGCTTGTACAAGACTAGGCTATAATGCAGCAAGAATCAAATATAGGACAAAATCTAATTACGAAAAACAAAGATAAAACATCAACTAAATATACCTGCAATCTTGGTGTAGCAATCATCCTCCATCAGTGTTCCATACCTTCATCTAATACCTGGAGAGATCACCAGGTCCTCAGAGGACTAGCAAGACACATAATATACATGCCTACTGTACAGTAAATAACATGCAAAAAAATAGGAATAACAAGTAGAGGAAAGGATAACACATAAAGAAATACTACAGATGGTGACATGTTATGAGAATATAATATTAATCATGGCTAAAAACTATAGCCCGGGGAGGCACTAACAGTCCTATAATAGGTTCTCTATCGTAGCCCAGGGAGGCACTAACAATAGAGGTATAGCCACGGCTAATAAAATATTCTCTCCTAAGGTACTAGGAAGTCAAGTCTATCTAGTAATGTCTAAGTCAAGTACAGGTCAAATAGGTCAGGAAAACAAGGCACAGGCATAGCAGTACTATCACTAGACATGAACAAGATAATAAAGACAGAAAAGTAATATGGAAAATAAGTAAAAACTACGTGCACGTAAAACTAGAAAATGATTATGAAAAGTAGGAGCAATGTGTAACCAAGTAAGACACAAAGGAATAGTAATATGAAAGATCATGTAAATACTGTAAGTTTGGCAAGGTGTACTTGCATGGTGTAGCGCGTAGAACCGACAATCCAACTACTCAGTGAACCACAAAAGTCAAACTCTAGCAACAGTCCCCAGACGCTGAAATAGACATGACCAACGTATTCAAAATAGTCAAATTAGCTAGGATAACCTACCCATAAGTCAAATTCTGCACACATGGGTAAAACGGTATTTTTGGGTCAAAAATGTGTCCGATGTTGGACTCGTTTTGCACCGAAAAATGAGCCAACACCTAAGGTCTCTAAAGTCATCAAATTATATGTCTACGGGTCCGATTTGATGAAACAAATCCAACAATATGTCTAAAGTTGGATTCCGGTGGGCCGTACACAAATTCGTCCGTTGGATCGGGTCGCGGGCCCGACAAAATAGCGTTCCGGTCGACCTTCTCAGAATCAGACAAAACTTGGCTTACATGACCAGAAAAATGACACGGTCCTAATGGCACAGGTTTTGTCTCGAGTTGACAAACATGCACAAAGTAAATGGGGTTTTTGCAAACGGGCCGATGCAGGAAAATTTGACGGATACGTATCAAATTCGTCGCGCACACGCAACCAATTCGAGTTCCGTCGAAGCCCACACATCTGCAACATCCGTATGCACCTTTCCATGCTTACGGTTGCAACCAAGTCATCCAAATTTTTGGGACGGACCCCGTATCGGGAAATTTTCTAAATTTTTAAACTGTTTTTGCCAAGTTTTTCTTGATTTTCAAACTGATTTATCTTGATATCTAATTAACTATAATTAAAACTAATAACAGGGTTTTAATCCTGTTTATGTTATCCTTAACTCTCTTTTAAGGGACTTCCTAAATTCAAGGTGGATTGGCAGAAATCTGTCTTCCAAATAGGGGTTTTAGGGCAGTTTTACAAACTGTTCAAGAACAGTTTTTCACTATGTTGTGGTCAATTTTTAACTTGATCTCTATCCTATTTAGTTCGAACTTTTATGATGGAATTGGAGAGGTATAGGTTATGGTTGTACCAGAGAAATTGGTTTGGGAATCCGTTGAGCGACGTGGAAGAAAACACGACCCGAAGTTGGGTGCTTGGACTGTGGTTGTTGCTGTTGATGTCGTCTTCGTGCAGCTTGCCGGACGGTGGCCATGGTAGGTCACAGTGGTGACGCAATAGCCATGTGTCGACGCCTGGTGGTCTTACGACTGCTGCTCCGCCCTGTGTGCGCTGCTGCGCTCGCTGGCCGTGCAGTGTCGTTGCTGATTGTTGCTGCTGCAGCCTTGTCTGGCCGACGGTGGCGAACCGGCCAATGGTGCGGTGGAGGTGGGCACGACTTGCGGCGATCGGCAGCCAGGGGATGGTGGCAAGAAAATCATGAAGGGGCTGAGAAGAGGTTTTGGTGACAGCATAGGGAAGATGACTATAAATAGAAGAATTCATAGGGAAGAAGAGAGCTCAGGATTTCTAAGCCTATGTAAACAGGTGTTTATTACATATATTATATTGACATATCTTTGTACCTCTATCATCAAATATAAAAGCAATAATTAGAATCTCTTAAAATATTATATCTAATAAAAATATTTATGTATATATATATATACCTTTATGTATCTATATAGCATATAATCAATCATTTAGATTATTCATACTAATTCGAATCCTAATAAAATCTCTAACCTATGAAATTATTCTAGAAATATAAATAAAATCCATAATATTTATAAATAGTAGAATAAAAAATAATTTAACAATATTTGTTCACAATAAAATATTATTTTAATAGAATATATATATATTATATATAAGAATCCTTTTATATAAAAATACTTATTTGGACAATCAAAATTAAGTATGAGATACATGTAAAATATATATATATATATATATATATATCTGCATGGACGTCTTTGAACATATAACACGTCTACATAGGTTTAGGTTTGGTTCGAATCAAGTCCAGGCTAAATTGGTACAACAGGGTCTCCTAAACAGTCAATAATATATTTAATAAATAAATGAATCATCTACAGGGATTAAATCGCAACTTTGACTGGTTTTCTTAGTTGGGACACTACTGTGGCTAGGCTTCCCCTAATATGGCTAATACACTAGTCAAAGCACACAACTACACTAACCGTACCAAATTTCTAGTTAATATGCAGCTCCAAACTTAACCATGACTAAGACCATATATAAATATAGTATTAGGCTATTATAAATATAATCATATATATACGAAATTGTATTTAAATTTATTTGACTGTATAAAATCCCAAAATAAATGCATAATAATTCTACTAAGTCATGGCAACCTAACATGGCTTCCTACCATGTGGGATTGGCTAGATTATGGTCCAAATATATTTTCTAATCAAATCGAACTGGAAAGTCAACCCATGAGTCTCTCATGCCATTCGCAAATAAATAGCACATAGAAACTCGATTGACTGGCACATCCTTGGCATGTGTGTCGTAGACTCAAAATGGATCAAAACTATATATTGGGTCAACTGGTTTTGAGCAATGTCGAGTCGTGAACTCAAGTTGGAAGTTAGGTCTAGAATTACGATAAATAATCAAATGGCCTAAATTGACCCAAAGTTGCACGAAGACAAAAGAATGTTAGGGGACAAGTTTGGATGGGACATGATATGTCAAATTGAAGGTGGACTTGTCTACTTCAAAACTCATAAAGAAAGTTTCGAAAGATTGGCGCTTCTTGTGCTCCAAAAATCAAAGCTACAGAAAAGTACATCTATAGTCATAATTAAATACTAAAATATAATTTAATATTTATAAAATGATATAAAAGAAATAAAAATAATTTCCAAAAATTAGGGTCCTCACAATCTACCCACCTTAAAAGAATTTTGTCCTCAAAATTAAAATAAGTCTCACTAACGAAGAACAGCGCTAGTGCAACTAGGAATAGTTCAAGGGATATGCTAGGTTACTACGGTGTCTTCTAATAGCTCAAGTAATAATCAATCCTAAAATATTTGGTTTTGCAACATCTCTATCGTAAAACTATAGATGGTTATCTTTAGTCACACTTCTTGGTACTGACGGTCTTGCAATGATCACGTTGAAGGTTTGTCCTCCTAACTATATTATTATCACAATAAGCAATCAAAATACAATAAGCAAACAAACTTATACTATAACTAAAGAATTTTCTGATAAATCCTATATAGCAGAATCATTCGTCACTCCGAAATAAGAAAAGACGACAAGCAATAACTTGAGAAAGTAAGAAAAGAATAATCGAAAGCAAATACGAAGTTCAAGGATGATAGAAAAATTTCTAAAGAATTGTCAAGACAGTTGTGGATTGAGATTCCTAAAGGTTTAGTCATGTTCGCAAGCCCGCTCGGTACAGTAACGTAACCGAAACGACTAACTCGACCAGCATGGGTCATCCAAAAAACATGTAACGCTCTAGTCCCAAAATATGTAGGACTAGCATACGTATACATGCCGGCTATGCATCGAGAGGACTCCAGTCCAGCTCGAATACGTATAAGATGTCTGGTTATTCTAGACCAACTATATCTCAATCCACTAAATATCGGTAATAATAACGAATCAAGGGCAGTAAGGCTGATCAGACCATAATACACTGATTCTAGAATAGATAAATATGTTAGAGTGGATCCCCAATGACACATTTATCATGAACAAGCTAGAGAAAAATAGAAGCTTTTACAAGACTAGGCTATAATGATGCAAGAATCAAATATAGGACAAAATCTAATTACGGAAGAGAAAGATAAAACATCAACTAAATATACCTACAATCTTGGTGTAGAAATCATCATCCATCAGTGTTCTATACCTTCACCTAATACCTGGAGAGATCACCAGGTCCTCAGAGGACTAGCAAGATACATAATATACATGCCTGCTGTACAGTAAATAACATACAAGAAAAATAAGAAGTAGAGGAAAGGATAACACATAAAGAAACACTACAGATGGTGACATGTCATGAGAATATAATATTAATCATGGCAAAAAACTGTAGCCGAGGGAGGCACTAACAGTCCTATAATAGGTTCTCTATCGTAGCCCAGGGAGGCACTAACAATAGAGGTATAGCTACGGCTAATAAAATGTTCTCTCCTAAGGTACTAGGAAGTCAAGTCTATCTAGTCTTGTCCAAGTCAAGTACAGGTCAAATAGGTCAGGAAAACAAGGCACAGGCATAGCACTACTATCACTACACATGAACAAGAAAATAAAGACAGAAAAGTAATATAGAAAATGAGTAAAAACTACGTGCACGTAAAACTAAAAAATGATTATGAGAAGCAGGAGCAATGTGTAACCAAGCAAGACACAAAAGAATAGCAATATAAAAAAGCATATAAATACTATAAAGTTTGGCAAGGTGTACTTGCCTGGTGTAGCGCATAGAACCGACAATCCATCCACTTAGTGAACCACAAAAGTCAAACTCTAGCAATAGTCTCCAGATGCTGAAACAGACATGACCAATGTGTTCAGAATAGTCAAATTATCTAGGATATCCTACCCATAAGCCCAATTCTGGATACAGGGACAAAACGATAATTTCGGGTCAAAATGGTGTTCGTCGTTGGATCCGCTTTGCACCGAAAAATGTGCCAACATCTAATGTCTCTAAAGTCATCAAACTATATGTCTACGTTTTCGGTTTGATGATACAAATCCAACGATATGTCCAAAGTTGGATTCTGGTGGACCGTGCCCAAATTTGCCCCTTTGGATTGAATCGCGGGCCTGCCAAAATAGCATTCCGGTCAACCTTCTAAGAATCGGACAAAACTTGGCTCACAGGACCATAAAAATGACACGGTCCTATTGTCAAAAGTTTCATCTCGAGTTGACACACTACAAGAAAAATGGCTTTTCTTGACGGTTTATTTATTGACGGTCGTGGAAAACCGTCATTAAAATGGGTAACCTTGACGGTTTTAGACATACGTCAAGGAAACACACGTTTTGTGTTAATTTAGCAAATTTATACCATAATAGTTGACGGTTTTAGTGAAACCGTCAAGAAATACAAATCTATTTATTGACGTTTTGATAATAACCGTCAACTAAAGTCTGTGCGGGAAAATTCCCGCGGCTATTTCAGCTGCCATTATCGTAATTTCTTTTAAAAATATTAATTTGTTGACGGTTTCGCACCAAATAGAGCAGATCTGAAAAAACCCTTCGCACATAACAAAACCCCCCCTCCACTTCGAAAACCCTCTCTCCCCAGCCGACCTCTTCCTCGAGAAATCTCTCCCTCCGGCCTCTTCCTCGAGAAATCGCTCCCTCCGACCTCTTCCTCCACTTCGAAAAGCCTCCCTCCGCCCTCTTCCTCCATGAGAAATCAACCTCCATCCCTCCGGCCTCTTCCCTCTCCCTCCAAACAGTAAAACCCACTCCTCGGCGACCTTCACGACGTCCAACGCGACGTTCCCTCTCCTCGACGGCCTATACGACGTCCTACGCGACGTCCCCTCTCCTCGGCGGCCTACACGACGTCCCCTCTCCATCGAGAAAACCCTCTCCTCGGCGGCCTACCCAACGTCCTACGCAACGTCCCCTCTCCCTCGAGAAAACCCTCTCTTCGACGGCCTACACGACGTCCCCGACGTTTTCACCATGCGGCAACTTCGATCTTCACCATGCGGTATAATATCTTTCATTTCTTCTCTCTACAATTCGATTTTTGTGTCAACTTAGGGTTTTTTTGTGTCAGCCAACTTAGGGTTTTTCGATCATCCTAATTTAATCAGTAGGTTCTGCAAATCCAACACGTGATTGACCCACAAACACACTTAGAAATTTAACAAGGTGTTTATGTGGGTTCAATGGGTGTTTTCGATTGATTGGGAGTTGGGTTTTCGAATGGTAACAGATTGGTTTCAGTTCCAGTTTCGAATGGACTAGGGGTTGATGATGTCATCAATCTCAACAGAATGATGCCCTCTTCAAGCCTAGAATTGTGGTACGACATGTATGGTGGTGTGTTTGTGGTGTATATTATTCCTGACCATGAAAATATCTGCTTGGTAGGTAGCTGAATCTTGATTTTTCTACACCATTTTCTTTTTTCTTTTCCTTTTTCTTTTCTCTTTCTTTGGTGTCAATGCTCTCCAAATCCAGATTCAGAACACTGCAGGCAATCCCTTGTGTAGCCAGTACACCTCATACAAATAGGAAGGTGCATGAGTTATTGGCCATAAAAAATTGTCTTTGGTTGTAGTCTATGTTGCACGGATGCGGATACGACACAACACAGCGAAACGGACACGACACCTATTTTGGTGTGTCCTAGTGTATTTTGGAGTGTCTGAGGAGAGTCCGATACATGACCGACAGGACACGGCCACACTTTTAGAGTGAACGTGCTTCCTTTGTTGTAAGGAATCCGGATCAAGTTCAAATCTTCTTCTTCATATAAACAATTAAATAAGAGTAGAAGGTATGAAAATCCTCGTAAGGTTCTCAATGATATTTCCTCACACCTCCCATGGAATTTGTAGACTCCACAAACGGCAAATCACTTCCGTGTCCCACTTATTATCCTAAATCTGCATGAATTGCGCACGACAGTGCTTATTTAATATGGACACAAAGTGCCACTTCTACATCTGGATTCTGAAAAATCCTAACAGTGTATAAAAATAAGTCTTCGGAGCAATTAAAAATTGATTGTATATCATATAGGTTATAAAGTGAAAATATAGGTTAATATCAAGATTCCATTGTAGTTCTGTTGGTTAGGATACTCGCCTCTCACCAGAGAGACCAGGGTTCAAGTTCCGGCAGCGGAATATTTACATTAACCCTTCTTTTCATTTATTTCCTGCCCTATAAAATGCAAACACCTAGCCCACTTTTCCAATTTGATCGATAAATTTCATTTGGATAGACCACCTACAAAAGCTATATCATCATTCATCATGTACACGTGAAATCATTTGCCCGTGTCCCATAATATATTTTCGTATCTCACATGTGCAGTTGAGGACAAGATTAAGGGAAAAATCATGTGAAGTTGGAGACAACGCCAATTGAGGACAAGATGAGAAAAAAAATGTTTTAGCTGGTTTGGAAAAGTGCAATACAAGCCAATAGGTACACTAGTAAGGAGGAGCGATAAGATGGTAGTTATATAACCACCAGGACTAGAGGTCCTATTATATTCCTTCCAGTTTTTAACAAGGTTTACATGTTGTTTTGTTAGTTGATGATAAACTGAAATGTTAAATTTATATTACTGGTGATAGGCTAGGACTGAATGCTCTAAATGAACTTATGACTGAGAACTTTATTAACTGATTCACTGAATGCTCTAAATGAACAAACTAATTTTCCTTTGTATGAAACCATATGTTATGATATGACTGAGTTTGTTTTCCTATAAAGCTGAGTTTTAACTTTGTTGATGACCTGAGATTTGAATATATAACTGAACAGTGTTGGCTGAGTTTCCTGTTTTGAATTTGTTCACCCATTAAATTCTTTATTCGTATTTTAACTTTCCCATTATATTGTTAGTTTATAAATTTGGGAGAATATAGCTTATTATAGATTTGAATATGTAATATATGTGACTAATGTTATCTATATATCTGGAAACTAAACATGCAACTTGCAGTGGATAGTACATGTATGCGGTCGTCAGTGACTAATGTTATCTATATATAATGATCCTTATGTAAATATGTCTATAAAAAAAAGGTACAGAAGCATGGACTGTTGATGGCCGATGTAATTATTATAAGCGCTTTAAATCAGTATATGTTCTAAATCAATGGTCCAAATCAATGGTCCAAGTTTGTGACGTCTCGACTTTCCGAGGACTTTCAGGTATCGGTCTAGAGAATTTGATTAACTTTGCCACTTCATGAGTTCTTACTAATCATAGAAATAAATTCTATTATGATTTCAGAAGCGTCGCATAGAGCAACAAAACAGGAGAGGGAAACATGTGTACAACCATAGGCTAAGCCGAAAAGGCTATGCAGGTTTAAGAGAAGAAATTGTAAGTAATCTTATAATGAGTTTTATATATTTCATTTGGAATTTTAAGTAATTATTTTAGAGAATGTTCATTTTTAACATTGAAAAATAGAAGAAGGATGGTACATATTCTGAGGAAGATGTAGACCGTTGCCTTTTTGGAAGCTAGCTCGGAAAAAACAAAAAAGGGCTAAAGGGGGTTCTAATGAACATGTTGAAGAAGACGATTCTTCTACATTGGTCTATGATCCAGTCACACAAGCGATGGTGGATAAGATTGTAAGAAAGTCTCAATTACTATAGTTCATTTTCATAACATTCTTTTTTGCACTTCATATTAAGATATACTAACATAAGTTCCATATTTTTATAGGATGAAGTGAAGAAAAAAATTACTTCTGGAGAGTTGTCTATTCCTGAGAATCGTGATGCTTTGTGTTATGCAATGGAGAGGCCCGAGCACACTGGTCGTGTTACGGCCATGGGAAAATATGTCACCCCAAGATCTTTTTTCCACACTCCTAAAGCTCCGATTGGTTGGGAGGAGGAGAAAAAAAAGTTGCTTGATGAGATTGAGATGAAAAATAAGATGATAAATAACTTACTTTCACAAGGTTTATGTGGTACGCCAATATCTGATACCAGTTCTAACTTTCCGGAAAAGCTTGTAACTGCCTCAATTCCTCCAATCCCTACCATGAATGCACCGAGTTCTCCTTCCGAAGGATCGCGGAGGCCAAGTCATATGAAAAAGGTTTAATTTCATCCCCATTTCTAGCATTATGAATTTAAGTGCCAACTTTTTTTATCCCCGTTTCTAGCATTATGAACTTCTGTATACATTCCATTATAAGTGTCTTTCCTCTTCATTCTATTGTTTGAACATTTCTGATACGAGTTCCAACTTTTCTGAAAAGGTTATAAATGCACACTCCCCTATCAAAACTAATGTAGAGTTGGTTCTTGCTGAAAAACAACCTGAATGCGAGAAGAATAAAACAAAGGTACATGTCAGTTCCCTTTGAATGAATACATGCTTATTTTTGTCATGCTTTTTCACTTTGAACTCGCGTTTTTTAGGAATCCATGGTGGTGAAGGAAGCTCCTAAAGAGAAAACGAAGACACCAAGTAAAGTTAAATCACCTACGAGAGCTTCTACAAGAATAACAAGGTCATTTAAAAATCCACCGGGAATGGAATACTTTGCTATACTCGCACAAAGGTTGGTAACTGAAAAAACGTCAGTTCGGGTTCCATTTGACAGTGACTTGTTTGGTACCCCAACAATTACAACTCTTCTCCAAGAGGATTTTGAGAATTTCATTAACATGCGTCCTCTCTCAGTAAATTGCATACAAATCTACATTAGGTACAAGAATACTTTGCTCGTTAAAATTGTTTATTATTACATTAATAAGTTGAGTTAACTTATTTACAAACTATAGGTCATTGTACTATCGTTTGAAGGACCTAAACTCCGACGAGAATGTTTCATTCATTGATCCAAGACCATCAAACAAGTCAGGGATAAAAGAATTTTTGGCATCACAGGATAGAAGGGCAAGGCATATCTGTAATAGTCTGAACTCTCGAAAAGAAAGTCGACTATTTTTCTTGCCATACAACCCGAGGTGATACATTTCTTACTTATTTTCTTTTATAACATTCTGGAACATATAACTTGCTGGAATGTATATTCATATTTCATTCTTTCCCCATTTTTAAGAAATCATGAATGTATATTCAAATAAGAGTATAGGATACTCTTTGAGATGATGGGTTCCTGTTGGAAACCAAATAAGAGTATAGGATACTCTTTGAGATGTTGGGTTCCCTGTTGAAACCCAGTTTCAGTTTCCAGTTTCCATATTGGGCTAGTCTCAGTTTCAGTTTATGTTTCAGTTTTCCTTTTTTTTTTCCAATTTGTACCATGCATATGTAACTCAAATCAGTCCTCCCTCACTTAAAAACCACACGACCAATAATCAACCACTTCACAGTCACAAACAAAGTCGACTATTTCTCTTGACATGCTTTGTCGCTTTGAACTTGTGTTATTTAGCAATTGTTTGGACAAGATTTTGAGCATCTCTTAAGAGAGGGGAAATGGTGGACTGTTTTAAGAATATGATTAGAGTGGACTGTTATATGCATTTGGTGTGTGTGTGTGTATGTCTGTGTTCCTTACTCCACAGTGAATGTGAAATGAGTTTATGGTATTTGTGAGTGTGGAGATGAGTTCATGTCCATTAGGAAACAACATTTATATAAGGACTGCTATATATAAGTACGTTTGTGTGATATAGGGCTATAGCTCAATCTTATACCAATTACACTTGACATTATATCAGTTGTGTAGAGGAAAGGGTTGGAGTTTAGTGTATCAGTATATGTAATAAAGAGGGGGCTCGGATAATGGAGCATAGCTGTAGCAGTTAACAATTGGGACTGTTGTTATCAGTTGGGGACTGCTCCCTACTTTCTGTTAGAATAACAGTTAACCTTGGAGTGCAGGCAGGTCAATGGATGGGGTTTATGCCCCTGCAGGCAGGGGGGAACTGCCAGTTGCAGTAAGGAGCAGGCCTTGATGGGTCTGCAGTAGGAGGGCAGTGCCTTGACCAATATTGCAGCAGAGTGAGCTTCAGTGGCAGGGGCTTGACCCCCTTAGTCTGAGCTTAGGAAGTGATGTACGGCATGTGTGAGTGAGTGTATGGGAAGAAGTAGTGTCTCGAGTGTTTGTAGTAGAGGGTTGGCTAGTGTCAGGAGTGTCATGTGTTTCTCTGTGTGTTAATAGAGAGTGAGTATCATGGTTTAAAGTATCGGCCGATACCGATCCGATACGGCCGATACCGATACGGTTTAGCATGTCCCGATCCGATACCGACCGATACCCGATACTGGCCGATACCGACAATGAGGGTCTCTTTTCCGGACAATTCGGCAAAGAAAAATTAAACGAAAAAGACAAATCAACAAGGGTTTAAAGCATAATAAGGTTGTAAAAGCATGTAAAAGAAGAAAATCAATCTATTGTATGTAAGCCAATCGGTAAGGTGACTAATATTTTATTTAGTTTCAAAACTACTAAGAAATAACACTGAAAATACTTAAAATTATGCCTAAATGTATAAAATATATGTTTTTAAATGTAAATAATTTATTAATAATTGTCTGTTTTCTGATACCAAAAAATCCGATACTCCGATCCGATACAGCCGATACTACCGATATTGCCGATACCAATACTCATAGGAATAGTCCGATACCGATACTGTGAACCTTGGTTGGTATAGCCCTGTGGCATGACAAGTAATGGGGTTTTAATAGCAAGAGTCTTTGATTTGTTGAATATAACTGGGTTTATTTGGTATGCTTGAAACCTGAGTTCACATGTTAACTGAGAAATGGAGTCTTTGATTTGTTGAATATAACTAGGTTCTTAATGAATGTCTAAAACCTGAGATTGGTGTTGGGATTGCTTAATATGTTAAGAGTGCTAAACTGAGTGCTTAACTGAACCATTTCTGAGTTTTAATGTTCATTAAATTTACTTGATTGCTAAATGTAAATTGATATGGTAACATGCAACCATGCCTGAGACTCATATGTATACTTGGGTTTTCTGATGTAGAGTTCTGATACTCACATGTTTTTCTTGATTTCAAAAACTAACATGATACTTTTGCTTGATTTCTGTTACCTATGTATATTAGTTGTGCTTTTCCAGAATTGGGAGTTTTATACATTGCATTTGTTTGTGATATCATAGGTTTCTAATGGACTGAGTATTGACAGATATGACCCCAACCTGAGAATGGGTTCCATTTTATAAATCTGAGATTGTATCCTATGTTAACTAGTATATGGGGGTATTATGAACTGCAAATCTGGGAATATGGGTTTAGTCTGGGTTTGAAATTGCTAAATAATTTGAGTTTTCAGTAAGAACTGAATGTTATAACTCAACTGGGTTTAACCTTAGTTGTTTTCTATGCTGTGATATCTGAGATGGTTGGGGGTTGTTGTTGATGTTAATTGGGAATTGAATGTTAAACTGAACTGTCTCTCTATTTCTGTATTTTTTTCCCCAACTGATTTCCTGCACATTTAAACTACTGCAACATTTGAGTCCTCCCTAGATTGTTCTGTCCATTCAAAATTTGATTGAATTTCAGTTGTGTTGCTGACTTATAATGTTATGTTCACCTTGTTTGCAGATTAACCTAAAGGAAATGCTGCTCTGGGTTCAGATATATTTTGGTTAATCTACTCCTGTAAATATGTTTTGGATATGTATATATGGGGTACGAACGTGTTTGTGGTTGGACGTTTGGATGTAATTGTTGGATGTACTTGTTGCATGCTGCTCTGGGTTCAGAGATATTTTGGTTAATTTACTCCTATAAATGTTTAGGATATTTATGGTGTACGAACGTGTTTGTGGTTGGATGTACTTGTTGGATGTTTGGATGTACGAACAACGTATTTTTTAATATAAAAATTATGTATTATAGTTGTGTGATGCTTGTGATATTATATATTGATTCTGGAATTAGATTCTGTGTAATTATGTGTATTTAGTAATTGGATTTCTGGAATATATTATGTTTATCTTGACGGTTGTAAAACGGCAAATTTTTTTATTCCTTGACGGTTTTTAACTTGACGGTTGCAAAAACGTCAAAAAATAATTCATTTCGTGACGGTTTGCAAACACCAAAAAACAATTTCTTGACGGTTTTTCCCCGTCAAGAAAGACTTTTCTTGACGGTTATTAGCCGTCATCTAGGCCCCCGTCAAGAAAAGTCGACACTTTTCTTGACGGTTTTTTGTTTGTTTTATTGACGGTTTAAAACCGTCAAGATAACGCATGTTTCTTGACGGTTTAAAACCGTCAAGGATACAAACAAAAAACCGTCAAGAAAAGTGTCGACTTTTCTTGACGGGGGCCTAGATGACGGATCCAAAACCGTCAAGAAAAGTCTTTCTTGACGGGGAAAAACCGTCAAGAAAAGCCATTTTTCTTGTAGTGACAAATATGCACAAAGTAATTAGGATTTTTACAAAGGGGCCGGTACGGGGAAATTTGACGGATACGTATCGAATTCGTCGCACAAACGCAACCAATTCGAGTTCCGTCAAAGCCCACACGTCCATAACATCCGTACGCACCTTTCGATGCTTATGGGTTGTAACCAAGTCGCCCGAATTGTAATGCCCCAGTCCCAAAATACTTAGGGCTAGGTACGTGTCCATGCCAGCTGCATACATACAAAGTATACTCCAATATATGGAAACTCGTACATATACATAAGCTGTAAAATGCAGTAGAACCATAATAACTAAATCTCATCCACTAGATAAATAAATGATATAAAAGCAACTTTGAATTTGTCATGTATACAATCGTTGGGCGAAGACAAAGTCCACTACCAACTATCTCAAATAAAATGTACAAGAAGTGATCGATAAAATAACGAGACGAACCAAGCACAATCGTCTTCGAAAGAATAGAGAAGATCATGGCCTTGGCTAGAACACCTGCAAAATCATAGAAGCACACACCTGGAAAGATAACCAGGTCCTCAGAGGGACGTAACAAGATACAATAAACATGCCATATAAATACTGAATATAAAATATGCCACAATCAAGGAAAGTGACAAGACATAACTAAGGTAAACTAACCGTACTAACGTGAACATACAATTTGAGAAACAATCCTTCGACGCATGAGTCCTGGCTGTAAATGGGATCTGGTATAGTCCCCTCTTGGGCACCAATGACCACAGCGCATGACGTTCAAAAACGACAGTGGCAAACCTGAGAGGCTCAACATACCCGTATCTCCAGCGGAGCTTCTGGGTTACAAAGGAAGTGCAATCGAAGCCCATACGTCAGGTATTGTCCTCCCCACCCAAATGTCTCTACCAAGTCGCATCCACGACCATGTTTCTCTACTAACTGCTAAGTCTCCTAACATGCCTGTATTAGCAGTTAGCCCTAACGCATGCACATGGCGGATCAGCCCATATGCAAGAACCTCTACATGCTACTCATCTCATACATCCTTGTGGTACAACTGTGTCAAGGTATATGCAATACACTACAACGGTAGTCTCTTAACTCTAAGTCCATATGCAGACAAAGGATAATAAAAAAGTATATCTAATATCACTGA
Organism: Iris pallida; assembly: GCA_029216955.1. Lineage (NCBI taxonomy): Eukaryota > Viridiplantae > Streptophyta > Magnoliopsida > Asparagales > Iridaceae > Iris > Iris pallida. Next base: position 162,942 of record JANAVB010013219.1, read on the forward strand.
GCAGACCATCAATCAAGAACTGTAAGAACTGGAATTAATAAAAAGTGATACGTAATAAAATGCAACTGAATATAAACAGTATCATGGCAAGGTATCTTGCCTGAGGTTATGTGCAAAAGGGAATAATCCAGTAGCTCGAACCGGCAAAATAACAAAGCAAGAAAAGCCAAATCCCGTAGATAACTCCGGATGCTGCAATAAATATCACGAACGAGTTTGGAATATAATATATACCTAGAAAATGCCTGTCTAAAAGTTAAATTCTGGAACAGGGGCAAAATCGTAATTTTGGATCAAAATGATGTCCGTCGTTGGACCCGCTTTGCACCGAAATGTGCGCCAGAACCTACGGTCTCTAAAGTCGTCAAACTATATGTCTACAGATTTGTTTAGATGAGACGAACCCAACGGTATGTCCAATTTTGGATTCCGGTGGGCCGTGCACAAAATCGCCCGTTGAGTGGGATTGTGGGCCCGCCAAAATAGCATCCCGATCAACGGTCTCAGAATCGGACCAAACATGGCTAACAGGACCAAAAAAATATTTCGAGTCCAATGGCGCAAGTTTCATCGCGATATGATGAGCGTGCACAAAGTTGTGAATTAATTTGCAAAAGGTCGATACGGGGGTATCTCGACGGATACGTATTGATTTCGTCGCGCACATGCAACGAAATCGGATTCCGTCAGTTCCCACACGTCGACAACATCCATACGCGCCTTTAAATGCATATAGTATGCGACCATGTCGCCCGGTTTGTCGGGGCACACGCCGTATCGGATGTTTTTCTAATTTTCGGAAACATAATTTACAATTTTTCGTGAAACTTTAACAACGTGTAACTTTCTACATACTAGATAAAAAGTGAATCCAGAAGGTGTGTTACAATCTCAGTTATGTTGTCTTTGACTCTCTTTAATTAGTTTTTACGAAAGTTTAATGGACAGCGAGAAAAGTGGCCGACAAGTTCGTGTTTTAAAACAGTTTTTAATATTTCAGAAAAGTGGTTTTTCTCCAACTTCGTCTCGATTTTTCGAGCAAGTTGGATGGCCATGTCGAAATCCACCTAGGAGATCTCGAAGAGGGTCATGAGGGCTTTCTACATGAATTTACGGATCTAAAAACGAATTTAAATTGACAGAGAAATCGAACCGGGAAGTGGGATACCTTAAAGTGAAAAACTGTTGTTGTTGTTGTTGTCATGACGACCGGGAGACGGGACTGCTGTCCCTCCGGCGAGGTTGGGCACGCACGCCGAGGAGAGGGAGGAGGATGGAGGAGGAAGAGGAGGAAGAAGGAGGAGATTAGGATTTTTTCTTTTGAGAGTTAAATATATGAATATGTATATATATATATATATATATATATATATATATATATATATATATATATATATATATATATAAGGGTTGGGGCGGGGGTTCGGCCCTTATAACAAAAAGTTGCTGCTACTGTGCTTTGCTAAAGGGGGGTGCCCCATGCAGGAGCTGCTGCTCCTTATTATGTATGCAAGTGGTCGGCTCCCACATGGTGGGGCCGACCATTTAGGCTATTTTATTATTTTATTTTATTTTTAACAAACCTTTAAATCTTGTTTTTATCTCTTTTTTATATATTTTTTTTTATTTTTATTTTTTTTGAAAACCGTTACCTTTATTGAGAAAAGAGGGTAATGAGTACATCCGACCTCATGGTAACAAAAGAAGATGAAAAGAAAGAAAGAAAATAGAACAAAAACACTACTCTAAAGCCCAATGAGGAATAGTCGGAAGATGGCGACAACTCGAAATCGACTTCCGAAACTCTCTTTTCACCTCCCGAACCAAGAAGCCAGATCCAGCACCACGCCCCTCATATCGATGCTTGTTCCTGTTCTTCCAAAGCACCCAAATGATCGCACCAGCCAATGATCTCCGATGATGGCTGCCCTGACCCCGCCACCACCTTTGAAGAAAGACTATAAAGTCACTATGCATCCGTGCCTTGAAGAATCCTCGAAAAACAGACCAAACCGTCATAGCAAGATCCCCGTGAAAAAATATATGCTGAAGGGTCTCCCCATGCCCCACCTGACAGCAATGACACCTGGAAGCCAGATGGAAGCCAATCTTCTGAATAATGTCATCCGTAGGAAGCCGGTTGTGACAAACCCGCCACATCAGAATGCTCCACTTTGCCGAAATACACTTGCCCCATATATTCGAAAAAAGTGATAATGTAGGGTGAGAGGTCCGACAACATCTCCAAGCCGCAGCCAGCGTGAAAGCACCTTTCCGCTCACCCCAAACCAGAGAATCAGGAGCCGAGGAACAAGTCAGATTTGCCTCCCTGAGCCGCCTCGCTGCCTCAATTCCAAACTGCTCCAAAAATAAGGACAGATCCCATCCATTGGCTGTCCAAAACGATCGAATAACCGGGCCACCATTATCAGAATTCCTCGCCCTAGAATCTCTGATCTTTCTTCCCCTATCTGACAGAGCCCGAACAGTCACCATACGTTGGGGAAACACCACCCTCCTCCCGGCCAATCTATCCGACCTCCGAAGCTCCCCAGTGCCCATACTCTGTGAAGCCGTCGAACCAGCAGACTCCCTCGCCTGTGTTCGACTCCGCACCCGAGTTCTTCTCCCCGTTCTGCACCTGGTCCCAGAAGACACTCCCTCCGCCGATGGAATAGCAACACTATCCAACCGAAGACCCCCCGAAATCCAAGCTTCACACCTCGCTGAGCCCTCACCACGCCCAAGTCTAAATGAGATATGCGGTTCCGCCAATTTCCTTCCCCGCAAAATCCGTCGCCAAATATGGGAGCACTTGGACGTCATAAACGCATCACAAGGATGACGCTGACGAAAATATTTTAATTTAAAAAGCTCCACCCAAAGGCCCTTTCCATGCCTCAACTTCCACCAAAGCTTCATAGAAAAGGCGTCCATAATATCATTCAGGCACTTGATCCCAAGGCCACCTTCGAACTTAGTTTGAGTGATGAACCGCCACGCCATCCAGCTCTTCTTAGCCACCCCATCCTTGCTACCCCAGAAGAAAGCTGCAAACATCCTCTCAATCGTCCTGAGAACGGCCCGGGGAGGACAACATGCGGCCAACGTAAACATAGGGATAGAAGAAAGAACATTCTTAATAAGGACCAACTTACCCCCAGGAGAGAGTACCTTGTTCTGCCAACCTGTCAGCTTCGAGCGGATTTTATCCAGCAAATAACTAAACATCCCCGCATTCCTTCTCCCGCAAACTAATGGACAGCCCAAATAAGAAAATGGCACCGTACCAATACTAAATCCGAAGAGAGTAGAAATAGTCCGAGCATGATCCTCAGCTAGTTGTGTCGCAGTATAAAAGGCATATTTGGAATAATTAATCTTCTGTCCAGAAACAGCCTCATAGCTATGCAATACTTGCTGGAGAGCACGCAATCCAGCAATATCCCCCGAAGTGAATATAAGGACATCATCCGTATAAGCCAAATGCGAGATACGCGGTCCCCCAATCGGAGTATGAAATAAAGATCTCCTATTAGAATCTTGAAGAAGCTTAAGGTTCCGAGAAAGTACCTTCGCAGCAATAATGAAGAGAGCCTGGAAAAGGGGGTCCCCCTGCCATATCCCTCTAGATGTCGAGAAAAAATCAGTAGGAGCGCCATTTAGAAGGACCGCATACCGGGTATCCGCCAGGAGACGATAAATCATATCACAGAAGACCTCACTAAAATCGAATCTCCGAAGAACCCGTAGGAGGAAATGCCAATTGACTCTGTCGTAGGCCTTCTGCATGTCCAGCTTAATAGCAACATTACCACCATGGTTGGATTCCCTCATAGAGGCCACCATATCCTGAGCAATAATGATATTGTCCACAATCTCTCTCCCCTTAACAAAAGCACTTTGCTCTGGAGAGATAATCTTGGGAAGATAATCCCGTAACCTGCAAGCAATAATCTTGGAAATAATCTTGTTACAAAAATTGCAAAGACTAATAGGACGAAAGTCGGAGAGGTTCCTCGGGTGCTCGACTTTGGGGATAAGAAATAAGAAGGTATCCGAAATGGAGACCGGAAGGCGTGCACCCAAGAAAAATAGACCAACGGCTTCCTCTACGTCAGCAGCAATAACATCCCAACAGACAGAGAAGAATCTCCCAGAGAAGCCATCCGGTCCGACGCCACTGGCCGGGTCCATCCCCCGAACAATCTCCAACAGCTCTGCTCTGTCAGGACAACGAACAAGATCAAAATTGTCCTCCATAGAAATGATGCTAGGGATGACATCGAGAAAGGCGTCCTCATCTGAAATAGGCTCAGCTCGAAACAGCTTCGAGAAGAATAAAGACGCCTCCGTCGCTACCTCCTTAGTAGATCCAGTTTCTGATCCATCAGCCCGAATAATTTTCTGAATACCCGCCTTTTTTTGTCTGCTCCTGGTGCACTCATGGAAAAAGCGAGTATTCTTATCTCCTTCCAGGTCCCATCTCAATCTGGCTTTTTGTTTCCAGAAAGACTCTTCAACCTGGACCTTTTGCTTCAATCTGGCAACGGCCTCCATCCAGGAAGCCCTCTCCCTCTCCATAGGATGCAGCTCATAATCCTGCTCCGCTGCCAAGGCAGCGTCCTTGGCCTGACGGACCTCCTGAAAGACGTATCCGAAAGTAGCTCTGCTCCATCCAGCCAGAACATGCCCCGTCGTCCTCAATCGCATGCCCAACCGCTCAAGCGCATCATAATGCCAACATGAATTCCACGCCCGAGCAACAATCGTAAGAAAATCTGGATAAGAAGTCCAAAAATCAAGAAAATGGAAGCCTCTACGCATAGGTGAAGAAGCTGGCTGGCAGGATATCAGAAGAGGAGAATGATCAGATTCTGTCCGATTAAGATGCTCGCAAGAAACCTGTACTCCGTCCAGCCAACTATACCCGTCACGAGTAGTCTATCAAGTCGGGATCCCTGACGATCAAGCCCCGACTGTCCGTTCACCCAAGTATAGATGCTACCTCTGAAACTAACATCGGAGAGCCCGGCAGCCAACTGGAAGTCAAGGAAGTCCGCAATGGCCCTCGTGTCAGGAGGTCGACCTCCAAATTCTCATCCGGAGAAGCAATGATATTGAAGTCCCCGCCCACCGCCCAAGGCAGGACAATGTCCCTGGCTTGGACGTCCAGAAGGTGCCTCCACAGACTCCTCCTCCCCTGTCGTGTCCCTGCACCATGAACAATCGAAAACCGCACCGGAGTCAAAAAACAGCTCAGAGAAAGCTGCACCGTGATAGCCTGATCACAGGAGTCAATGAAATTGACCCCAAGACCCGACTTACAGAAAAGCCAAATATTACCCTTATCATTGTAAAAGCTATCATCAAAACCCAACCTCAGTCGATAAGAGAGAAGCTTAGAGGATATCACCTTGGGTTCAATAATAGCAAGAACCTGACTAGAATTGGTCCGACACAAGGACCTGAGACGGGAAAAAGTAGCTCTGTTCGTCGTCCCCCGAACATTCCATATAAGGAATTTAACCATGGACCCTCTGGGGGTCCCGTCTAACCCGAGAAGCATGTGATCGGAGAAGACGATCCGACTGAGGTGCCATCGACTTCCTCCGCCTACCAGCCGCCTTCTTAAATGGTACCATCTGCCAATCTTCTTCGCGACCCTCGGAGAATAAGGTGGGAGGTCTAATCTCAGGCAAAGAAGCCAAATCATCCCCCGGGGATGGGTCAGAACACCAGTCGGATAAAGGACCGTGACCCGTCTCTTCCTATACCACCAAGCTGCGATCTTCAGTATCAGAGTTAGCCGCAATAACTCCCTGTCCCAGTTGGCTATGAATAATAATAGGAAGATCCGATAGAACGATAGGGCCAATACGCCGCTCAGGGCCCATCTGCCCATCCAAGCTAGGGCCTGAAGCGCTACGTCCCTCCATCATGGGCCGCCCGACATCCGACCGTAGAGCCAGCTAGCCCGAAGATGATTCCCCCACATGCCAGGATGGCGGAACGGAATACGCGCGATCATCTCTCCCGCGCAATCCGGGCTGTGCGGTCCCCGTGCTGTCATCACGCCCCTCGACGTGCCTCCACACCTGCCGTGTCCCCTTCCCTTTCTCACGCCTAGAACGTCTCCTCCGACGTCCCCTGCTAATCCCACGGCCACCCACCGGGCTGTCCTCCTCACGCACAACGCCTGAAAGGGAACCGTCAGGGATGGACGGTCTATCATCAACTCCCACAGTAGGTGGCTCCACCTGGGGGCGTCCACAGGCACTCTCAACGTGACCATGATGGCCATAGGAGACGCAGTATAGGGGGCTCCGCTCGTAAACAACTGGTTGTGAGCGAACACCATCAGGTAGTTGGAAGAAAACCTCATGTTGAAGTGGTTTACTGACGTCCACTTCAACCAAAATCCTGGCTACTCCCGATCTAGAAAAGGAAGTCGTAGCCCGATCAGTACTGAGCGGAGTGCCGAGACCATATGCGATAGAAAGTACCGCATTGGTATCAAACATGCAGTAGGAAAGTCCGGGGAATGCTACCCAATGGGAACGCGAGGGTCCTCTCTCAACGGCAAAAAATCCACCGACGACCTGAATATCATCATCGGAACCCGGCCAACGAACCAACAGTCCTTAGACCGCAGTCGGAGAAAGTCACACTCGACATGAGGCCATATAAGAACGTATCGATCATCGATTGCCTTCACGTCAATCAACCCCCTGAAACCCCGCAAATTAAGGCCTTTCAAATAACCTCAACCGGGAGCCTTCGCCGAGCAAACTTGCCAATAAGGTCTAACCTACACGGCACCGTGAGGGCCTCCATATCCGACTGAAAAAAGACAGCCACCTTCCGTCCATCGGAAACAATAGCCGGACGGAAATCCACCCTCAGCAATCCACCCATCGGTGCCGACACGGATCCGCCCACTACCGCAGCGAAGGTCCGGCCGTGCGCGCCGACCCTCCATATGCCACCTTCGACGTGGCTGCCGCCGCTGCTGGAGGCTCCACCCTCATTGCCACCTTGTTCGTCGAACCAGTCCCATGGGGTGCGGAGCCTCCCACCATGGCAGGAACACTGACGGAGCCTCCCACGGTAGCAGAGACACCGCCCCACCACCGTATCCTCATTGCTCGGGGGGCCGAGATCCCCCGGCGACAGCCGTTCTACGCCACAGGGAACGTCTCCAACGTCGCACTCAGGCGGGTCGCTCCCGTGGGCGACTACCACCATGCGACGGCCAATGCCGGAAGCCCCCACCGCTGAACCATGATAAATACGAAGGACATAGCCGGCCCCCATCGTTTCCAGATTGCCTGCAGCACGCTCCGGCGGGTCTCCCCCAGGGACAACGGCGACAGCCGTGCGCTGGTGGCCGGGGGCCCCCGCCGCTGACCCATCAGGTGGACCGAAGCCCCCCGTCGACGCCCGCAATCCGCCTGCTACTCCACGCATCGGCGGCTCGTCCCCAGGGACGACGACGACCGCCGTTTGATGTCCACGGTGGCCGAAGGTCGCCGCCTCAGACCCATCAGGTGGGGCGGAGCCCCCCGCCTTCGCTAGCAATCCGCCTACAGTCGGCGGGTCGCCCCCATTGAGGACGTCCCCGCCATAGGACGGCCAGGGTGGCCGGAGGCCCCCGCCGTCGACCCTCAGGCGGGGCGGAGCCCCCCGCCGAAGCCATCGCCAGAAATCGCCTGGAGGGAGATCCGCTATTTTCGAATGGCCTAACCGAGAGATCTATACATTTTGATAGATAGAAATCGCCTGGAGGGAGATCCGTCGAAGCCAATGCCAGAAATCGCCTGGAGGGAGATCCACTGAAGCCATCGCCAGAAATTGCCGAAGTCATCTCTTTATATATATAATATATATATATTTATTTATTTATTTTTATTTTTATTTTATTTTTATTTTTATATATATACATATACATATATATATTTTTATTTTTATTTATTATATATTATATATATTATATATATAATATAATATATATATATATAATATATATATATATATATATATATATTATATATAATATATATTATATATATATATTATATATATATATATATATATTTTATATATATATATAATATATATATATATATATATATATATATATATATATATATATTATATATATATATATATTTATAATATATATATATATATATATATATATATATATATATACCATAATCTACTGAAAAGTCAATTAACAAATTAAATATTATCCAACCAATTTTATATTTAAACATGTCTACATATATAAATAAATTCAACTCACAATAAATAAATCACAATATAATAATAATATCTTAATAGAATAAAAGTTTTAATAAATCTCTACAAAATAAATTTAATAATAATAAATAAATAAAAATTGCTCCAATGGGTGAACTGTACCACACGCCCTTATCCGGGTCCAGAAAAATGTACAATCTTGTAAAATATTATTTAAAAATAAAATACCAATAATTGTACAAATATTTAAATAATTAGAAATTGTACATAAAATTCTAAAATAATTTTGGAGATATTTTTAAGTACATAAAATATGTCTACATGGCCACATTTGGTTACACTACCTGCTTACATGGGCTAAAATTTGGTTCGGGCCCAGTTCGGACTGAATTGGACAAACCGGGTCATCTAAAAATCAATATATAAAATAATATTTAATGAAAATACTTTAAATAAGTCCATTCACAACTCTGTCTGGTTTTCCTAATTTGGTCATCACCATGGCTAGGCTTCCCCCGGCATGGCTAATGTAGTCAAGGCACACTGCTATATTTTCGTGCCAAAATTCATGGTAGTCTTGTGTTACAAAATTCAACAGTGGCTAAGGTTTAAAAAAAACCATAAATTGTATAAATTTATTTTTAAGTCTAATAAAATAAAAATTTAAAAAAATATGGGGTTTTACATCCTACCCAACTTACAAGAATTTCCTCCTCGAAATTTAGGATTAATAGGGTAGATAGGGTTGAGGGATAGGAAGAGTTCGTCAATACCAAATGCAATTAAATTTTAGAGGAGGCAATAAAACGGCGTTCAACATAACCATGCATTAGAAAATTTGGGGAGTCGATATATACAAAATGTATCATGGTTATGGAATTGAATAAGAGTTGCTAGTAATGGTAACAAAATTTAATAATCCAGTTCAGGAATTAGTAAGGATTTGAGTAGACCAAAGAGAATAAATTAGAACTAGGAAATTTTCTAAATTTCCTAAGTTTAATTGTCGGGACGGATCTCGTATCGGGGAATTTTCTAAATTTCTAAACTATTTTTGCCAAGTTTTTTATGATTTTCAAACTGGTTTATCTTGATATCTAATTAACTATAATTAAAACTAATAACAGGGCTTTAATCATGTTTATGTTGTCCTTAACTCTCTTTAAAGTGATTTCGTAAATTATAGGTGGATTGGTAGAAATCTGCCTTCCAAATAAGGGTTTTAGGGTAGTTTTACAAACTATTCAAGAACAGTTTTTTACTAAGTTGTGGTCGATTTTTAACTCGATCTCTACCTATTTAGTTCGAAATTTTATGATGGAATTGAACAGGTATAGGTTAGGGTTGTACCAAAAAAATTGGTACGAGAATCCGTCGAGTGACGTGGGAGAAAACACGACCCGAAGTTGGGTGCTTGGACTGTGGTTGATGCTTTTGATGTCGTCTTCGCGCAGCTTGCTGCTGCCGTTCCCGGCGTGCGGTTGCTCTAGCCGGTCGGTGGCCATGGCTGGTCGCGGTGGTGACGCAACAGCCATGTATCGGCGCCTAGTAGTCCCACGGCTACTGCTCTGTCCTGTGCGCGCTGCTGCACTCGATGGCCACGCACAGTGCTGTTGCAGATTGTCGCTGCTACAGCCTTGCCTGGCCGACGGTGGCGAGCCGGCCAGTGGTGCGGTGGAGGTGGGCACAACTTACGGTAATCGGCGGCCATGGGATGGTGGCAAAGAAATCATGAAGGGGCTAAGAGGAGGTTTTCGTGATAGGCGTAAGAAAGATGACTATAAATAGAAGAATTCATATGGAATGAGAGAGCTCAGGCTTTCTAAGCCTATGTAAACAGGTGTATTTATTACATATTATATTGATATATCTTTGTACCTCTATCATCAAATATAAAAGCAATAATTAGAATCTCTTATGATATTATATACATATCTAATAAAAATATTTATATATATATATATATATATATATATACCTTCATGTATCTATGTAGCATATAATCAATCATTTAGATTATTCATACTAATTCGAATCCTAATAAAATCTCTAACCTTTGAAATTATTCTAGAAATAGAAATAAAATCCATAACATTTATGAATAGTAGAATAAAAAAATTTAACAATATTCGTTCACAATAAAATATTATTTTAATAGAAAATATATACATATTATATATAACAATCCTTTTTATATAAAAATACTTATTTGGAAAATCAAAATTAAATATGAGATACATGTAAAATATATATATCTGAGTGGACGTCTTTGAACATATAACATGTCTACATAGGTTTAGGATTGGTTCGGATCAACTCCAGGCTAAATTGGTACAACGGGTCTCCTAAACAGTCAATAATCTAATTAATAAATAAATGAATCGTCTACAGGGATTAAATCACAACTTTGACTGGTTTTCTTAGTTGAGACACTACTATGGCTGGGTGTCATGCCCCAGAACCAGAATACTGAAGAACGGAGGACAGACACAGCCAGCTACGTACATTGAAGTACAATCCATCTCGCAATACGGTCACGGCTGTCTAGATGCATGAAGGTTAAACTACAATCCATCAGTCTCTTATGGTCAAGAACAAGCCTAGTGTCTTAATCTCAAGTAAGCAAATAGTTGTTACAAGATGTTAGATCATTAGACATACAAGGTAAGGCGTCCCAAATATTACATATTCAGATAATCATGAAACTAGTCATACAAAATACAAAGACTAGCAAGAGTTAAGTCATACATGATCAATCCTAGGACTTGTCAATCATGTTACAGCCCTTAGCCAGACAGAATTTAAGGTTCAATACGAGCTAACACTTGTTCGGTGGCTAAACGTCTCAAAAGAATAATTTACAATAGACTGGGAGGGTAAAATAAGAAAACCCACTCGTTGCCAGGATTACGTCTGGTGTTCACCATCTGGGCGGAAGGCAGGTAGATCCTCGGGTGCTACTTCAAAATTTGGCCATACAAAACCAGCTGGGTCAGACCCCAAAAAGAGCAAGTACCACAAGGGAGCCTCCACTTATGAACTAAAATCAGCATATAATTAAAAGAAGAACTGATAAAAGAGCATAGTTAAAAACATGAAAGACTAAGTTAACATAAGCTTGTATTAGGAGGAACAAGAGGTGGAATATAATTTCCTTGTTAATAAGGAGACAATTCATTCAAGCACGGCCAATTAAGTCCTACGGCTTGCTATTGTTAGGTATCTATGGTTATCACAAGCTTAGTTACTTACAAGATGCAATGAGATTTTCCAGTAGTCACAAGTCCTGCACCTATCCAGGTTATCTAGGCAAGGTGATTTACAAGTGTTATAAGAGTTATGAAGATTACTGGTGTACTTTCAGTACTTATGTTTTCAAGAAGTACCCTACATGACAGTGAGCTAGAAATGTGCCCTACTCATTGGCATGCTACAAGTCCCTCAGGTGTGGCCGGGATAATGGGATCGCCTGTAACTGGAAAACTCTCTCTATATGGACTACTGATCAATGTAATCATTAATCTAGTCGGATTTATTATCAATTCATGACCGTGGTAACCATGAATCCATGTCCTAGACATGATGCAAGACGAGACGGGTAACTTGTACATGCACAATAAAGAAAATCAACCATGGTGTCAAGACAAGAGTTACTTAGCAAGTCAGGGTAGCTGCCGCAACAACCTTTCAAGATTATACATGTCATGTCAGGTTACTAGTCATGTCAAGAGTACTTGTTGGGAGTATGCCTCAACGGGCCACTATCAAGTTTATACATATCATATCAAGTTTACTTGTTACTTGTCAAGAGTGTGCCTCGACGGGCCACTATCAAGTCATGTCAAGACGGGGTCATGTTATCATGTTCAAGTCAAGTTCAAGCTTATCAAATCGGGTCGTCATAATTTAGGCCAAGTATAGAAAACATGCAAAGAAGATCAAGTACATTCATGGGTGATTGGAACTATCAATCACATGTAAACTCCAATTAAAGTGAGACAAGAAGATTCTTGAAGCCAAAAAAAAGATCTACAACTTTTATGTTTTGAGTTTTACAAGATTCTACTACAAAACAACTTAAACAGGCAAAAACAGTGAAATAGAGAAAATTCGGCGCATGGTCAACTCTGGGCAGTTCTAGCGCATAGGAATTCTGGGCAATTTCGGCGCATGGGAATTCTTGCACATCCGTGCATAGAAAATTCCTACATATCCACGCATAGAAATTCCTGCACATCCGCGTATGGAAAATTTCTGCACATCCGCGCATGGGAAATTCTTGCACATCTGCGCATGAAAAACTCACGTTGCGTCTTCAGTACATGCGCGTAGGAAAACTATGTGCATGACACGCTCGGAGTCATAGGATGCTTTGTCGGCACTTCACGACGTATGGCCACCCGGGCGCATAGGAATTTCGGTGCATGGGAATCCCGGCGCATGGGGTTCGTCGTCCCCAAACAGCAAGTTCAGCCCTGGAAGTTCCAAAAACTCGCCATGGCTATTACTTCCTCATCTGAAGTCAAAATCAAGCGAAATAAAAGCCAAAACTCCACGAAATCAAATTTTCTACAACATAGAACCATTAGTTTTTGGAAATACCAAGTTTTTTAGATCAAAGCCAAGAAAAATAAGAAAAGGCTTAAAACTTAGATCTACAAAAATATAACCATCAAAATCAAAAATTTCAAGTTCAAAAGATGTTTAGAATAAAGTAGAGAAGGAGATAGAACAAACAAAAATGGAGATCCATCATGTTCTCCATAGAGCAAGTTGTACTTGCCTAGGGTTTGGTAGGAGGAGTAAATGAAGGAGAAGAAGTAAATGGTAATAATGGAGGAGAGAGATGAGAAGTTGGTTTATATACCAAGCCAACTCATCGCAACCCAACCCCAAACCAAACTAAGCCAAGCCAACATGTCAAGTAGAACCAAGGTGAACCAAACCACGACTAGCCAAGAACAAACAAAAACTAAACCAAGCCAAGATTAAGCAAGACAAGTCTAAATACAGGTCACCTGACAAATGTCAGAATTCCGTACACGTATACTAAAAATACGTTTAACGAAAAACGGGAGTGACAACTCTACCCACCTTAAAATAATTCTGTCCTCGGAATTTAATCAAGTGGCTTGAGATGTCGGGACAAGCTACACTAACCATAGGCAATTTACGACTAGCAGTTAATCAAGCAATTATTTATGCAAGCAAGGAGTTAAAAGCATAAAGCATAAGGAAGATATTATACCTCATGAGTCAAACAGGTGTGGATATCGCGATCGGATATCATCCTCACATTCCCAAGTTGACTCACCCAAAGAGTAATAACCCCTAACAACACGAACTAAACTAATAATCTTGTTCTTGAGTACCTTCTCCCTTCGGTCTAATATGGATACAGACCTTTCCTCATACGAAAGGTTGGTACCAACAACCAATTCTGAATGATCAAAATATGGCTTGGATCTGGAATGTACCATCGCAATTGGGATACATGGAATACGTCATGTACCTCACGTAACGACGACGGAAGAGAGAGACGATAGGACGCATCACCTACTCGTTCGAGAATATCAAATGGCCCTATATACCTAGGACTAAGCTTTCCCCGTACGCCGAATAGAATAACTTCACAGGTAGACGAGATCCTAAGGAATACGTTGTGGCCGATAGAAAACTCAAGAGAATGCCGATGAGAATTGGCCAATGGTGCTAACGATCTTGTGCAACTCGAAGATGATCTCTGACTTGTCTAACTACCTCGATAGTCTGTGTAACCATCTCTGGACCAAGCATCTGTCTTTCGTCGACATCATCCCAGGCAAAAGGTGATTTGTACTTTCTGCCATATAGGGCCTCAAATAGTGCCATCTGAATACTGGCCTAAAAACTTTTTTGTAGGAGAACTCCACTAGATAGAGGTGATCCTCCCACGATCTACCGAAGTCAAGTGTACAGGATCGTAACATATCTTTAAGAGTTTGATCGTGCACTTCGACTAACCATTTGTCTGTGGATGATAAGATGAACTAAGCTTGAGATGAGTTTCTAAACTCTTTTGAAGACTCCACCAAAAGTGCGATATAAATCTTAAATCTCTATTTGATACGATACTGACTGGCACTCCATACAATCTGACTATCTGCCTGAGGTATATCTCTGCTAGCTGATTCGTCGACTGACCAATCCTGAAAGAGAGAAAATGAGCTACCTTGGTGAGTCAGTCAACTATAAACCATATAGCATCTTTTCTAGCTGGGGATTTAGGTAATCCAGTTACAAAATCTATGGTAATATGCTCCCATTTCCATTTTGGGATCGGTAAAGGTTGAAGAAGTCCAGCTGATCTATGATGTTCAGCTTTAACTTGTTGGCAAACTAAACAACGAGAGACAAACCAAGCTATCTCCCTCTTCATGCCATTCCACCAGAAATGCTGACGGATATCACGATATTTCTTCGTACCACCGGGATGAATTGAATACTACCAACTGTGAGCCTCCGCCATGATCTTCTGCCTGATGTCACCACCGGGTACACAAAGACGTCTTTCTTATCGGAGCGTGCCATCTTCGTGAATGCATAACTCTGCTCTTCTTTCCACTTCACATTCTATCATAAGCCGCTGAAGCTTAGAATCCATTGATTGAGCTATCTTAATTCTTTCAACTATGCTGGACTGAACTTGCATACTGGCTATCAATGGTACATTCGTAGAAAGAACTATCTCTATACCCATCTTCTGAAGATCCGCTAATAACTCTGGCTGTGTTGTTAGGAAATAAGCTCCTGCTCTTCTACTCAACGCATATGCAACTACGTTGGCCTTTCCAGGATGATACTGTAGGTTGAATCATAATCCACTAGCAACTCTAGCCATTTTCTCTGAAGCATGTTAAGATCCTTCTAGGTAAACACATACTTAAAACTCTTGTGGTCAGTGAAAATCTCTACTCGATCTCCATACAAGTAATTCCTCCAAAGCTTAAGTGCAAAAACTACCGCTGATAACTCCAAGTCATAGGTTGGATAATTTCTCTCATGATCACGAAGCTGACGTGATGCATAAGCCACTACCTTGCTATGCTACATTAAAACGCATCCCAATCCTCTGCCTAAAGCGTCACAATAAACTGAGAATCCTTCAGTCCCATTTGGAAGCGTGAGAATGGGTGTCGTCAGCAATCCTTACCTCAACTTCTTGAATGAACTCTGACATTCCATTATCCAAGCAAACTGCACATTCTTACGGGTCAACTGCGTCAATGGCGCTAAAATTTAAGAAAAATCTGATATAAATTCGGTAATAGCCTGCCAATCCTAGAAAACTGCGAACCTCAGCGACGGTACTGGGTACTGGCCATGTCTCTATAGCTACTATCTTTTCGGGGTCCACTTCCACTCCTCCTTCGGTGATGATGTGACCTAAGTACGAAATACGATCAAACCAAAATTTGTACTTACTGAACTTCGCATACAACTGGTGCTCTTTGAGAATCTGAAGGACTACTCGAAGATGCTCATGCTCTGATTCACTCTTGCTGTAGACTAAGATGTCGTCTACAAACACTATCACGAACTGATCCAAATAGGGCATGAATATGCGATTCATGAGATCCATAAATATTACTGGCACATTGGTCGCCCCGAATGGTATAACAAAAAACTCCCAATGCCCATATCTAGATCTGAATGCTGTCTTCGGGATGTCTTGCTCTCTGACACTGATCTGATGGTACCCTGACTGCAAGTCAATCTTCAAAAATACTGCCGCTCTACTGAGTTGATCGAACAAATCATCTATCTTTGGTAGGAAATATATGTTCTTGATTGTTATCGAATTCAAGGTACGATAATCAATACATAATCTTGATGTATCATCCTTCTTCATCACAAGAAGCATCGGGACTCCCCAAGGTGATCCACTAGCACGAATGAGTTCCTTGGTTCTGAGTTCTTCAATCATCTTGTACAAGATCTCCAATTCTGATGGTGTCATTCTGTAGACCCTCTCTGATACTGGTGTCGTCCTTGAAAGCAAATCAATGGTGAACTCGATCTCTCTCTCTCTCTGGTGGCATACCTGGAAGCTCTTCAAAAATATATTAGAAAATTCTTCTACTATTCTAGGAAACTGAACTGTTATTGCCATTCGTAAAACTGGTGGAGAAGGTTCTACTTTACCTCTAGAAAACAAAAATTATACTTCGTCGGGAATACCAAAAATAATCTGGCCAATATGGCAGTCTATTCTTATGTATTGATCCTTCAACCAATCCATTCCTAGGACCACATCATAGTCGGCAATCAAAAACTCTATCAATCTAGCGAAAAACTCTCTACCGCTAACTACGATTCGATACGAAGAAAATACTCTATCTACTCCCATAAGACCGTTACCAGTAAGTATATTGAGCCTTACTGATAAAGACTCGGGCACCAGTCCTATCCATCTCACGAATCGTGTAGACATAAATAAATGCGATGCACCCGAATCAAATAATACGGATGCTGGAAAAGAGTTACGAGAATGGTACCTGCCACCACCTTACCTGATGCCAATTCTTCTGCCACCGTCAGAGCCATAGCCTGACCTTGTCCTCTTGGTACTGGTCCCTTCTGCTAGTGACCTCTCTGCATGTTCTAAACTTGGGCTTGGGCCCGAGCATACTGCTGCGACCTCTGCTGCTGGAATGCTTGAGCCTGAGGCGATAATAGCCTTGGAGGATGGTACTGTTATTGTTGTTGCACTGGTGCTGGTCCCCTAACCGATGAACTAGTTAGGGTTGACGAAGATGAACTGGCTCTATGCGGACAGGACCCTATCATGTGATCCGGTACCCCACAAGACAAGCACAATCCCTGTACCCTACGATACTCTGAAACCACGTGCCTGAGCTTCCCATAATGATGCAGCCCATTACGGAAGACTGTTTCTGCCTCTGTTGTTGAGGGTACATTGAAGTCGAGTAATGAACCGACAAAATGGTGGTTGTCCTCCTAGGAGCTCCAATAGTCAAAGCCCTAACTGTCGGGGCTGGTGTTGATGACTAAAATTACTGACCATGAGACCTCTTCTGTCCTCCAGTTCGATCCACTATCCTCTGAAAAGTATATTCATGCCTCCTCGCTGCTCGCAAAACGGCATCAAATGACTGGTGCTCAAATTGGTCCACTGCTAGAATGATCTCTAGGTAGAGTCCCTGCTGAAATCGCTATGCTCGGTCAAATTTAATCGACGCAAGGTGGGAGCAAACCGACTAAGCCTCAAAAACTTGGCCGCATATCCATCGACCGTCCTTCCATCTGCTTGAGATTGTTGAATCTTGTTTGCAGATCATAGCGAGCTACCGCATCAAAGTACTTTGTCTAGAACTTGTCACTGAATACCGCCCATGAGATAGGCATCACCAAACTAATTGCTTGTATTTTCCACCAGCTATGGGCTAAGGCCAATAATTGCAGGCACACAACGGCCACCATTTCTCCCTCTGGAGTCCTAGCTGCCACCAGAATAACCTCTATATCCTGTAGCCAAGCATCAGCGGCAATAGCATCTTCACTGTCGTCAAAAAAAGGAGGGTTCAGGCACTTAAAGCTGTTGGCTGTACTATTTACTTGATAACCAACTCTGCACATAGCTTCTTGTACTGTTTGGTGCAGGGCATCGCCCCGACGATCTTGTGACGCAATCAAGTCCCGGATGAGTCCCATCAGGGTTCTATTGTCAGGCTCTGCAAGCTGGACTGGCTAAACTGGTGGCTCTGGGTCCCCGGAAGGCATGACTCTGGATGTTGCTCCAGAGTGCTTGGCTTGGTCCCCAGGTTGCGACTGGTTTACTTGTTGTTGGTTCTCTGGAGGTGCTCCACCTGGCTGATCGATAGGACCAGGAACAATGCCACTGAATAAATGATATGGGGAACAATAAGAAAGGACCAAGATAGATCAAAGATATAGCAAGTCATCAGGTCAAGATTTAGGAAGATTATAAGGCACGAGTAGATATCAAAGGCGAATGTTGATTGAGACATCTATCCAGGAAAACCCTCACATATCTTAATTTTACAAGACCTGCATGGGCCACCACTTAAACCGTGTCACGCCCCAGAACCAGAATACTGGAGAGCAGAGGACAGACACAGCCAGCTACGTACATTGAAGTACAACCCACCTTGCAATGCGGTCATGACTGTCTAGATGCATGAGGGTTAAACTATAATCTATAAGTCTCTTATGGTCATGAACAAGCCTAGTGTCTCAATCTCAAGCAAGCAAATAGTTGTTAGAAGATGTTAGATCATCAGACATACAAGGTAAGATGTCCCAAATATTATATATTCAGATGATCATGAAGCTAGTCATACAAAATTCAAAGACTAGTAAGAGTTAAGTCATACATGATCAACCCTAGGATTTGTCAATCATGTTACAGCCCTTAGGCAGACAGAATTTAAGTTTCAATACGAGCTAACACTTGCTCGGCCGCTAAACGCCTCAATAGAATAATTTATAATATAGTAGGAGGACAAAATAAGAAAACCCACTCGTTACCAAGATTACGTCTGGTGTTCACCATCTGGCTGGAAGACAGGTAGATCCTCGGGTGCTACTCCAAAATCTGGTCATACAAAACCAGCTGGGTCATACCCCAGAAAGAGCAAGTACCACAAGGGAGGCTCGACTTATGACCTAAAACCAGTATAAAATTAAAAGAAGAACTGATAAAAGTATAGTTAAATAACATGAAAGACTAAGTTAACATAAGCTTGTAGTAGGAGGAACAAGAGGTGGAATATAATTCCCCTGTTAATCAGGAGACAATTCATTCAAGCACGGCCAATCAAGTCCTATGGTTTGCTATTGTTAGCTAACTAGGGTTCTCACAAGCTTAGTTACTAACAAGATACAATAAGATGTTCCCGCGGTACAAGTCCTGCAGCTATCCATGTTATCCAGGCGAGGTGATTTAGAAGAGTTATAAGAGTTATCAAGATTACTAGTGTACTTTCAGTACTTGTGTTTTCAAGAAGTGCCCCACATGACAGTGAGCTGAAAATGTGCCCTACTCGTCTGCAGGCTACAAGTCCCTCAGGTGTGGTCGAAATAACGAGATCGCCTATAACTGGGAAATCTCTCTATATGGATGTAATGCCCATAGCTCGTATTACGTATTTTGGAATACGTGTACGTATCTTGACTCGTATGGCATGTTTCCTTACATGATATATTTGGGCATTCTATTACTTGGTTGTTTTGGCTTGGCTTGGTTTGCTTTGGGTTCATCATGAACCAAAAGAAAACCCCCACCTACCCCCACTCGTTACCTTTAATAGCCGTCCAACCCTCTCCTTCCTCTTTAATTTGTCTCTATTACTTCTTCTTCTTCACCATTACTTCTTCACCTACCAGGAAGAGAGCTTAGGCAAGTGCAGATTGTTTCATGGAGGAACCTAAGTTTTATTGCTCCATTTTCTTCGCCATGAGATTCTAACACACTTTAGTACTTAGTATTTCTAATTTCTATGGCTAAATTCATGTAGATCTAAGTTTATTTCATTTTCAGATTTCTTGGGTTTTGATCTATTTAACCTTGTTATTTCCAAGTTTTGATGGTTCCATGTTGTAGGGAATTTTATTCTGCCCCATTTTGACCAATGGAAGTCTAGATTTAGACTTAGATGAAGGATTTATGAAGCTTTAAAGAATGGAGTCCATGACTCTTCTTCTCGGATCAGTGGAGAAGAAGAACAGTGCAGCCACATGACAGTTCATGGCCGTATAGCCTTCCTGGCCGCATGGCAGTACTTGACCGCATGGACTTCTATGCGACAAGCTTTCTCAGCCGCATAGGCCATGGGCTCCTTGCCACTGCCGCATAAACTTCATTTTCGCAACCGCATGAACTTTCGTTCTCTTCAGCCGCATAAATCAATCATCTCAGCCAGGGCAATGATGGTCGCATGATAATCTAGCCGCATGAACACCAGCCTCCTTAGCTGTATAAAGCCGTGGCAACTTTCAGCGTATAAACCCGATCATCCGCAGCAGCATATGACCCGTTCCCACCGCAGCTGCATGAGGCCTTGGTCCTTAGCCGCATGAGCTGCCCTTGATCCCGCTGTCGCATAAGCCTGAGATCCCCGCTGCCGTATGAGCCCCGTATTACCTTCCAGCCGTATGAACTTATTAGCTTTCAGCCGCATAAGCCCCTTCTTTCTTGAGCCCCATGCGCCTGCCCTCTTCCAGCTGCATGAGCGCGCAGTGTAAACCCCCTTGCTGTTTTTTTAAGTATTTTTTTATTTATTTAATTAGTTGACCCAAGATAGTGATTTTAGTTTTTGCAAGCATTTTTTTACATTAGCATATATATTTAATTTCTAGAGGTTTATTCATAGAGGATAAGTATATATATATATATATATATATATATTAATATATATATATTATATATATATATAATATATATATATATATATATTTTATATATATATATATATAT
>JANAVB010013220.1:0-38948 GCA_029216955.1 Iris pallida
TGCAAAATATGTGCAAGGTCATATTTACATTACATATGCCGTTGCGGCTACATCTTGAAATACAAAAGAAAGCTATCGACAAGCTACGCCTTGAAACAATCCTCGGCGTTCCATACATTCATGCCCCTTTATACATTTGAACAAAAGCCTTCTTTCTGAATTGGACAAAAATACTTCAAAATAGGAGAGCTTCGTGCCGCCCGTTCTTCAGCTCCAGCTTAGTCTCGAGCTCCCGCAGCACGCTCGTTACCTGGGGAGTTGGGGGTTAGCACACTTGCTAGTGGATGGGACGAACCCACTCGTCTAAACCGACACTGCTTATTAAGGATTCAGGCATACGAAGTGATCTTTCTATCTAGAACTATATGAGTTGCAGTTCATATCGAAGGCACATTTTAAACGATAACAACATAACCCATTTAAAGGCATTCTTACCACGGCCGTGCTCCTTTCCTGCACAAAATATATATGATACTTACCACCTGCACAAGACAATAGATGAGCATGCAGTCTATCCTATATGCGGTCATTGGTGATATCGACACCAAGAAGGACGATTACGTAGCCTTGCGACGCGCCCTCCAGTCCAGGTAGCGAGCCTAACTGGAGGTCTCGTAATGCCTCGCGCCGAAGCACGATTTCCATAATTTCCTCCTAGGCCGATTCGGTCCCAGGGCCCCGGGTACCGTCTCGAGGAAAGCTCACCTTGTGCACAAGTCGTCCTTGACCATGCGAATGTATGAACAGTTATATATGTATGAAGTAAATTGCATAGCGTAACCATTATCGAATCACATAATCATTCCTACTGCGCAAGGGTCCTTCCCCCGAAACCGTACGTTCTGATTTAGCATCCCGTAGGCACCAAACTCTCCGAGGCGTGATGTACCGCCACCAAGGTTTTCATAGTTGTGTTTTGCATGGCATGAAATAGTATATCTCTTTCTTAGTGTGAACCTATCGATTCAGAGTTAACTTTTCTAGGTTGATATATTATCCCGAGCTCTTGATCTTAGTGGCAAGCATACATCCTGTTAGCATCATCGATTTGAACGTTGAACTTTAAGAATTTAGTTGGCGGGAAGGAGTAGAAAAGAAGGGGCCGAAGAACCACCCACCTAAGGAGATTGCGCCGAGAGTAGGAGAACGCTTCGCGACGGTCAAGCGTCAGTTACACGAACTCCTGCAATGGCACGAGCATCGAATTAGAACCCTTCCTTCAATCCTTCCTTCGAAATTCTCAAGGACGCATTCAGAAATCGACGCGAAAGCACACTATCAAATCCACGCAACAATTCGTTCAGAAAGCCAAGAAAACCAATAAAACCAACGGCAGACGGGTTGCGTCGCTCCCTTTAGAGTTCCTTCGCCAAGACGCCGCCTACCGTATCTAGGACTTATTCCAACAGTAGTCGATCCATTAGTTGGAACGGTATTCATATCACTCGTCCAAATCGATTTTATTGATGCCATGGTTTTTGTATACAAACTCGTCGCCGAGTCAGACTAGCCATCTATGTTCCCGACCATGTCTGACTTGGCACGAGCCTATTACATAGTGCTTCGCCCCAACGGAAGCGGGGCACTACATCCCATACATTACATATTCGGATGATCATGAAGCTAGTCGTACAAAATGTCAGGACTAGCAAGAGTTTCAGTCATACATGATCAACCCTAGGATCTGTCAATCATGTTGCAGCCCGTAGGCAGACAGTAAATAAAGGTGCAATACGAGCTAACACGTGCTCGCCGGCTAAACGCCTCAAAAGAATAATTTTACAATAAAGTGGGAGAAAAAAGAAACCCACTCATTGCCAGGGTTACGCCTGGTGTTCACCATCTGGCTGGAGGGTAGGTAGATCCTCTGGTGCTGCTCCGATATCTGGCCATACAAAACCAGCTGGGTTAGACCCCAGAAAGAGCAAGTGCCACAAAGGAGGCTTCACTTAGGAACTAAAACCAGCATATCACAATAGAATATTAAAGATAATATAAGAACTGATAATAATAGAGATAACAACAGTAAACTGAGCACGAGGAAACCATTCAAGTATCTAGGTCACAACCCTTAAACCAAACAAGGACCGGGGTTGCAGCCCTTCACCTGAATAGAAACCCGTCTCAAATACTATTGGTACAGTGAAGACAATAAACGAAGAGAGGACACAGAACTGTTCCGGGAGCCAGGTTACAACCCTTAAACCAAACAAGGACCGGGGTTGTAATCCTTCGCCTGAACAGAACTGGACCCCTGATCTTTATTGCTAAGGCCAGTATAAATAATCATGGTATTAAGGTAAGGTAAAACATGACGAACATGGCATGGGGTTGCAATAAGACAATAAAAAGAAGAGAGGACACAGAACTGCTCGGGAGCCAGGTTACAACCCTTAAACCAAACAAGGACCGGGGTTGTAACCCTTCGCCTGAACAGAACTGGACCTCCGATCGTTATTGTTAAGGCAGGCATAAATAATCATGTCATGTCACAATCTTGCACAGGATCAGGATAAGACTAAGCTGGAATAAACTACATCCAATCAATCACGGCCAATCAAGAGTACGGCTTGATACTTTTAACTAACTAGGGTTATCACAGGCCTAGTTACTAGCAAGATGCAATGAGATTATCCCAACAGCCACAAGCCCTGCAGACCATCCGGTTATCCAGGTCGAATGTCCGTTTAGGAAGAATGCAACACGTGACTGTGTGCTGGAAATGTGCCCTACTCGTCGGTAGGCTACAAGTCCACTGAATGCGCCCAGATAACGGGATTGCCTGTAGCTGAGAATCTCTTCATGACTACTGAATCATTCTAGTTAATTATCCTTAGTCAATTTCAGTAGGTACCGTAGTACTCAGGGGTCCCCATCCTAGACATGATGCAAGACAGTACTAGTTTATTTGTACAAAACAATCGCCTACGGTGTCCAAGTCTTTCATACTTGTCATGTCAGGGTAGCTGTCGTAACAACATGCCGAGATATATCATGTCAGTTTACTTGTCAAGAGTGCGCCACAGCGGACCACTATCGTGTTCTATTCTTACAATATCATGAATGAGAGAAACTTGCATAAAATAACTAGTGACATATTCTTGATGTCAAGGAAAAGATCTACAACTTCCACATTGGGAGTTGGGAGAAGTTCGAGCCACAATTCAGTCAATTAGGACATATAACAGTTAGAAATAGCCAAAATAGGCATTATGCGGCCTATTCAGCGACACCATATGCGGCCAACTGCGACATGCGGCTCATGCGGCTCAACTGCAACATCATATGCGCCCAACTGCGACATGCGGCTCAACTTCGACATCATATGCGCCAACTGCGACATGCGCCTTATGCGGCTCATCTGCGACATCATATGCGCCAACTGCGACATGCGGCTCATGCGGCTCAACTGCGACATCATATGCGCCAACTGCGACATGCGCCTTATGCGGCTCATCTGCGACATCATATGCGGCCAACTGCGACATGCGCCTCATGCGGCTCAACTGCGACATCATATGCGCCAACTGCGACATACGGTTCATGCGGCTCAACTGCGACATCATATGCGCCAACTGCGACTTGCGCCTTATGCGGCTCATCTGCGACATCATATGCGGCCAACTGCGACATGGCCTCATGCGGCTCAACTGCGACATCATATGCGCCAACTGCGACATGCGGTTCATGCGGCTCAACTGCGATATCATATGCGTCAACTGACATGCGCCTTATGCGGCTCATCTGCGACATCATATGCGGCCAACTGCGACATGCGCCTCATGCGGCTCAACTGCGACATCATATGCGCCAACTGCGACATGCGGTTCATGCTGCAGATGAACATAGAAATGACCAAAAATTGCTTTTGGCCATAACTTCCTCATCCGAAGTCGAAATCAAGCGAAACAAAAGCCAAAACCGCATGAAATTGAATTCTCTACAACATAGAACCAATAGTTTTCAAAAATAACCAAGTTTTAGAGATCAAAACTAAGAAAACCGAAAAGTTACAAACTTAGATCTACAAGAATCCATCAAATCCAAAAATGTCTAGTTCTAAAGAGGCTTAAAATCAAGTAAGGAAGAGAATGGGACAATAAAACTTGAGATCCATCATGAAGCAAGTTTACACTTGCCTAGCTCTCTTTCCTAGTAGGTGGAAGAGTAAATGGTGGAGAAAAAGTGAAGGAGAAGAATAAAATAAAGAGAGAGAGAGTTAGGTGGAAATATAAATGAGGGTGGTGGTGGTAGGTAGGGGTTCTCCCCTTGGTTCATGATGAACCAAGGCAACCCAAGCTAGCCGAACCAACCCAAAAAACCGAGCCAAGCCATGAGATATGCGATACAAGATAAAATACGTACACGTATTCCAAGATACGTAATACGAACTACAGACATTACAGAAGAAGATGAGTGCGAAAGATACATTGCGACTCCACCACAGGAGGTTGGGACACTCTTCATTTGGTATTTTAAGCAAATTATACCTGCAATTTATGAAGAAGTTAATAAAGAGAAACTAGTTTGTGATGCTTGTGAGTTAGGTAAACTTACTAGGAGTTCATATGTGAGTAGCGGTCATAGAAGCTCGTCTGTTTTTGATGTGGTACACTCTCATGTCTGGGGGCCTTGTACTACTCCTAAAAATGGTTACAAATATTTGGTTACCTTCATAGATTGTTTTTCTCATACTACTTGACTGTATTGATGAAAAATAAGAGTGAGGTCCCCGCCTGTTTTCGGGACTTTCACAAACATATCAAGATTCAGTACAAGGCAGTGGTGAAGGTACTGAGGTCTGACAATGGAACGGAGTACACCAACAAGACACTTGCAGAATACTTGTCCACCCAAGGGATACGACATCAGACCACCTGTGCATATACACCAGCACAGAACGGAGTAGCGGAAAGGAAGAACAGACACCTCCTGGAAGTGACAAAAAGTATGATGATAGACATGAATGTCCCACAGAGTCTGTGGGGATATGCAGTGTTGACAGCAGCTCAACTGATCAACAGGATGCATTCGAAGGTATTGGGATGGAGGTCTCCATGCGAGATGCTGCAAGTAAATAATAGTGGGATGCTCCCACTAAAGGTGTTTGGCTGCGTATGTTTCGTGAAGGACAACAGACCGTCGGTAGGAAAGTTTGATACTCGAGCAATCAAGTGTATCTTTGTGGGCTACTCGGGAACTCAGAAGGGCTATGTATGCTGGAGTCCAGTGAAAAAAAAATTTGTAGGTATGGATGTTCACTTCATGGAACATGAGCCATACTACAGTCAAGAGGAAAACCAAAATATCTCACCTGATACTGCAAGTATGAGGCGAGAGGGGGAGTTATTGGGAAGCATTTCGACTGATCTCGGAGTATGGCTTGGAGGAACAAATAAGGTACAAGAAGGTGAAAAGAGACAAGAGGGGGAAATAAGAGGTGTTAGGCCCACAGCTCAGGAAAAGATACTTACCTACAGCAGACGAGAGAAGCAACTTGCAGGACCAGTTCCTACAGTGCCAATGCTAAGTCCCATGCTTGCGCCCGTCTTGACTCCTGAGACACCTACACCACTACCTTCCCCTTCAGGTGATATCCTTCCTTCCTCATCCCCAACCATCATCAGTATGGAGGTCCACTCGCAGCAATACGAAAAAACCTCCTGATAGATATGGTTGGGACCTTGCTAAATTTGTCTCATATGATCATATATCTTCTTCTCATGGAGCTTTTATTGCATCATTGGATAGTGTTACTGTACCTAATAATTAGCATATAGCCAAGAACGATCCAAAGTGGAAAGCAGCGATGCGCGATGAGTTGGGAGCTCTGGAGAAGAACCGAACTTAGGAGCTGGTGAGACTGCCAGAAAGGAAGAGAGCAGTCGGATGCAAGTGGGTTTTCACTGTGAAGCAGAACCCAGATGGATAGGTTGAGAACTACAAAGCTCGACTGGTGGCAAAATGATACAGTCAGACGTACGGCATCGTCTATGACGAGACTTTTGCACCAGTGGCGAAGATGAGTACTGTCATGACCATGATCTCTCTGGCAGCCAATGGAGGATGGAAGCTACACCAACTGGATGTGAAGAATATATTTTTTCATGGGAATCTAGTGGAGGAGGTGTACATGGAGATACCACCATAATTCGGCACCAATCAGACAAAAGACAAGGTCTGCAGGCTGAAGAAGTCCCTCTATGGACTGAAGCAGTCTCCTCGAACGTGGTTTGACAGGTTTCGGAGAGCAATGATAGGGATGGGATATCAGCAGATCAATGCTGATTATACTATATTCTTCAGATTAAGTGGAGGCCATATCACCATGTTTGCGGTGTATGTGGATGATATGATTATCACAGGCGATGATGAGCAGGAGATCGCCCAACTCAAGAGGAAGCTTGGCAAGGAATTCGAGGTGAAGGATCTTGGCCCTCTTCGATACTTCCTTGGGATTGAGATTGCTCGAGATACAGAAGGAATTGTTCTTTCTCAGAGGAAGTACGCACTAGACCTGCTTATGGAAACAAGGATGATGAGATGCAAACCAGCTACGACACCGATAGACTAGAAGTTCAAGCTGGATGCTGAAGCCGGAGAACAATTTGACCGAAATAGATATCAGAGATTGGTGGGCAACTTGATCTACTTGAGCCACACCCGACCTGATATCAGTTTTACGGTCAGCGTAGTGAGACGCTACATGCATGACCCCCAGAAGGGTCATATGGACGCAGTATACCAGATTCTGAGGTACTTGAAGGGAGGCCCTGGGAAGGGACTAATTTTCAGAAGGAATAATCATGTGGGCATCGAGGATTATTGTGATTCTGACTGGGCTAGCTGTGCTGACGACAGAAGATCCACCTCGGGATACTGCATATTTGTAGGAGGCAACTTAGTCTCTTGGAGGAGTAAGAAGCAATCAGTGGTGGTCAGATCAACAACTGAAGCAGAATATAGAACTATGGCCGTGGGAGTCACAGAACTATTATGGTTGAAGACACTACAAAAATTTGTCAGATTAGCGACGTTAAAAAACGTCGCTATACTCGACGAAAACGTCGCTAAGAGAATTTAGCGACGTTTATGGCGACGTTGCGTGAACGACGGAAAAAAAACGTGTCGCTAAACGAGAAAACGTCGCAAAACGTCGCTAGGGCGACGTTATTTAGCGACGTCAATAACGTCGCTAATTAGCGACGTTATGTGCGACGTTTCTTCGTTGACGCTAATTAGCGACGTATAAGGCGACGTTAGGATTTGGTCGCCGTTTAGCGACAGGTTTGCGACGTTTTGGCGACGACGAGCTGGCATCAGATTTGGTGCCACGTGTTGCCACGTCAGCTTTTAGCGACGCGTTTAGCGACATTTATTACCGTCGCTAAAATGTAGCGACGAATATTAACGTCGCTAAAAACGTCGCTAAGTTAAAAAAAATATAAAAAAAAACAGGTTCCAGAATGCAAATGGAGCTGGAGCCTGAGCCAAAATACAGAATACAAAACACAAGATACAGAATCCAATCCCTGGGTTCGCCGACCCCCTCGGTGGTCAACATCGGCACGCACAATACATTCCAGAATATACAAAAAATATAAAGAAAAAATACTATCCGCAACAAACAATGTCAATATATAATATCCTGAACAAACCAAATCAATATCTGCAAATATGTACAAACTCAATATCCTCAACGAAAAAGCTGAATATCCCCAAATACATACAAAGTAAAAAATATAGTACAGTACAAACTCAATATCCTCAACTACTGATCGCCTGGAGCTGGACCCGGTGCTAGAGGAGGAGCGCCAACAGATGACTGTCGTCGCAACGTCAGGATCGTCTGATACTCCTTCGGTGACAACAGGTGGACGAGCATGTCCTCCCGTGCACCGCCGGATGTAGACGATGCTCCCGGCGTACCAGCAGACGGTCGCTCCGCTGCCATCTTCTGGAAATGTTGTATCTGCTCGGTCAACCGCTGCGTAGCCTCCTGCGTAGCACGGGTCATCTGTTGCAGCGCCTCCGTAGTCTCCTCCAGCCTCTCAAAGTGTGAGATGAGCGCAGAATCATCTTTATGCGGCGCCCCCATCCTCTGCAGCATCTCGTCACGCAGAGCTGCGATCTGCGCAAGGACGTCACTCTCCTGTTGGCGGATCGACTCCTCAGTCTGTGCGGGGCCGGGCACACTAGTGGTGGTCGCAGAGGACTGTGACGCAATGAAGGCACCATAGGAGCCTGTACCATAGTACGTACCCCTATGCATGCCACCAACGGCCCTCATCCACATCTCGTCATCTGACTGAGCTGCGGCCGGGGGCTGCTGGGAAGTGCTAGCACCAGCTCCCTCTGACCGTTTCGGCCCGGTCTCCCTAAGCCTAAAAAACTCGGCCTAGAAATAACATCTATATGAATTCTCACGTGGTCGCTAAAAATTAATACTAATGCACTAGCATTAAGTAGAACTTCTAAAACTCGGCCTAGAAATAACATCTATATGAATTTTCTACGTAACTAAAAATTATATTAATGAACTAACATTAAGTAAAACTTACGTAGGTGTCCCGGACCTTGTCATCTACGAACCGCTCCCCCTTCGTGTACGTGGCGAGGAACAAGGTCACCATATTCGGGTCTTCTCCCGATTCAACATGTTACGAAATTATTATATGATTTGTCAGTTAAGTTGAATGAAATATATTACTGTAAAGTATTAATTATGGGTATACGGCGAGATACGTACCATACGGGTGAAGAAATCCATGATGGACCTTGATCCACCACACCACTGCGACCATGCCTGTCGCGCTCTTTTAGACTTTGCAGACTTCTCCTTGTAGGCTTCCTCTTAGAATCTTGTCACGCCCCGATTCCGTAGAATCGATAGTCGTCCCCCGGGCGTGATGCCGTGCGAACCTAAGTTGCGATCGCACAAGGCGTATACATAAGGTTATCCGAAACACAACATCAAGCTAGAGTACGCAGAGAAATTGAATGACACATTTGAAATAGAAATAGACTTTTTTATTGATGATAATAAAACTTTACATTGACTTCATTGCATTCATTGTCGCGCGGGTTACAACATGACTTGACTTACAAAACGAACGCCGATGAGATAGTCGTTCCATACATTACACCCCTTTATACAAGCAAAACTATTACAAATTTCCACCTGCGATCGAGGCAAGCCGATTCGCCATCTTTTCTTTTGGACTGAGTGCGGGTCTTCTTCAAAAGGAATCCAGAACAAGCCTTTATGCGGACGAAGCTTCAAAAGTGTCCACGCCGCTTTGAGATTTTAGGTGGCACGCCCTTCGTGGTTCGGGGTACCTGCGTGGAGAGCGAGGATCAGTACATTACACTTTGTACTGGTGCGTGGCAAGTTAAATTCCAAGCTCTCATTTGGTTGAATGAGTTTATATGACTTAGTTCATGAATGTTTCTAACCATCCTAATGAATTTCATGCGAGCAATGACAAGCATAATGTAATTTACGACGGAACTTACCCCCGGCGGACCGTGCCGCGCCTTTAGAAACTTACCATGTTCTTCCTTGTCCATTGTTATCATTTATATTCCAAGTGCAACATTACGTGTGTTTGGTCACTGGCATCACAAGCCATCCTGGACGTATAGCTTTGTTAATCGGGATCCTTTCAACGCAAGTAGCTAGCTCCGTTGCAAGTCCCCGCTTAACCTGTGCTGAAACCTTATGCACGACTATACCTTGTTTCCTCCTAGGCCGAAATGGTCTCGTGGCCTCGGGTTGCCGTTCGAGGAAACTATCGCCTTGTCGACAAGTTGTCCATAACCGTGTGAAGACACATTTCCTTTTTAGTTATTAAGACATTAGCCTACATTCTCTTTGAAAACTCAATCCTTTTTCCCGTGTTCGTGCCCTTGCATTTATCCTTTCCTTCACAACAACACTATTGATTTTGCCTAAGAAGAGGGTTGAGAAGAGAAGGGTCAGCCACTCACCTTGAGTTTACCTTGGCGAGGGAACTTGTTGGTCGCGCTAGACGTCGCCTACGCGATTACCTGAAATCGCACAAGCAACCGATTAGAACACTGCATTATTCAAGGAGTTCGATAGGAAAGGCGAGTTCGAAATGCAAGCCATGAAAACCATCGAAAACATTCACGAAAACGCATTCAGAAAACAAAGCCAAACCAACGCAAGCGGCGTGAAAAGCAGAGCAACGGGAGGTCTCTCCCGACTCAGCCGCAGAGCCAATCCTCGAGGCGCAACCCGCTGAATATGGGACTTGGTTCCGAAGAAGACATTCCATAACGAGGAATGGATCTTAATTCAACCGTTCCCGTTCGATCGACTCGGCCGGTCCCGACCTATCGGTCCCGACCGAATCGATAGCGACAGTGTTCCTTTCTCGCGCACCCCCGTGGACAAGTACGGGGCACGATGTAGGGACGGGGCACTACACCATAACCAACTAAGAAAAAGTTTCGTCCTCGAAACTTAAAATAGAACCTACCTCTACGAGAACAATGAAGGGAACTTCTCCTTCATTTCTGACTCAAGCTCCCAAGTCGACTCCTCGACGGAATGGTTTCTCCAGAGAACGCGGACTAGTGGAATAGCACGGTTGCGGAGAAGTTTATCCTTGCGCTCCAAGATTTGCACCGGCTCTTCGACATATGATAAGTCCGCCTTCAGGTCCAGCTTACCCAAATCTACCACATGCCCCGGATCGTGCACGTACTTCCGCAATTGCGAGACGTGGAAGACGTCATGTACCTCTGACAATGCAGGCGGCAAGGCGATTTGGTAAGCTACCGGGGCGACTCGCTTCAATATTTCGAACGGGCCAACAAATCTTGGGCTCAACTTTCATTTCGCACCGAACCTGGATACTCCACGCATAGGCATCACCTTCAGGAATACATGGTCACCTTCCGAGAACTCGAGGGGGCGTCGGTGCGTGTCGGCATAGCTTTTCTGCCGGCTTTGTGCTATCTTCAATCTTTCTCGTATCAATTTGACCTTCTGCACAGTCTGCTCCACCAGCTCCGGACCAAGTATCTGCCGTTCCCCGACTTCATCCCAGCAAATGGACGATCTACACTTCCGGCCGTACAAAGCTTCATACGGTGCCATTTGGATGTTGGACTGATAGCTGTTGTTGTATGCAAACTCGGCCAGCGGTAGATGGACGTCCCAACTTGACTTCAAGTCGATAGCACAGAGTCGCAACATGTCTTCGAGAATTTGGTTCACCCGCTCTGTTTGGCCGTCAGTCTGAGGATGATAAGCTGAGCTGAACTTCAACTTGGTCCCCAGTGCTGAATGTAGACTACTCCAGAAACGTGCTACGAACCGTCCATCCCGATCCGAGACGATAGAAACTGGGACCCCGTGCAGCCGAACTATTTCATCAAGATATATCTGAGCAAGGCGGTCGACGCTCCAAGTAACTTGATGGCGATAAAGTGCGCTGACTTGGTTAGTCGATCGACGATGACCCAGACGGCGTCATTTCCCCGCGGCGTCCTCGGCAAGCCAACAACGAAGTCCATAGTGATGTGATCCCATTTCCACTCTGGAATGGCAAGGTTCTGCATCTCCCCGCCCGGTCGCTGGTGCTCGGCTTTGACTTGCTGACAGGCCATACATTTTGACACAAGGAGCGCTACGTCCCTCTTCATGCCGTGCCACCAAAAGACAACGCGGAGGTCCTTATACATCTTGGTGCTGCCAGGATGCAAGAAATATTTTGCATAGTGTGCCTCCGTCATTATCTCCTTTCTGAGTTCTACGTCGTCCGGTACGCATAGCCGTCCCTTCACGCGCAACACTCCCGACTCGTCCTCTGCAAAGTCAGACGCTTTCCCTGTCGATATCAGCTTCCGCATCTTCTCCAGGTAGGGGTCGTCCTTCTGTGCAGACTTGATCCTCTCCAGTAGGCTCGGTTCCACCCGCAGTTGCGCCAGTTTCACGTCTCTGAAACGAACTCGAAGTTCAATGCCCATTCCTTCTAAGTCACGCAGCAGTCGATCGTTGATGCATAATGAAGCTAAGTACTTTCGGCTCAGCGCATCCGCTACCACATTTCCCTTGCCCGGCGTGTAGTCGATTGATAAGTCATAGTCTTTGATTAGTTCGAGCCATCGCCTCTGCCGCAAATTCAGTTCTTTCTGGGTGAAGAGATACTTGAGGCTTTTGTGGTCCGTATAAATCCTGCACGCCACGCCATAGAGATAGTGACGCCACAGCTTCAACGCGAACACAATTGCCGCTAGTTCTAGGTCGTGCGTGGGGTAGTTCTTCTCGTGCGGCTTCAACTGCCGGGAAGCAAAAGATATCACCTTATCCCGCTGCATGAGCACACACCCCAAGCCCTGGCCAGAAGCATCGCTGAAGATTTGAAATCCCTCCGTCCCTTCAGGAAGAGCAAGTATCGGGGCCGAAACGAGCCGTTGTTTGAGCTCCTGGAAGGAAGCTTCACAGTCGTCTGACCACTTGAATGCGACTCCTTTCTGGGTGAGGCGAGTCAACGGCGATGCAATCTTCGCGAAGTCCTTCACGAAGCGTCGGTAGTATCCCGCCAAGCCTAGGAAGCTTCGAATTTCGCCGACTGATGCGGGCCGTTTCCAATCAGCAACTGCCTCGACTTTCTTCGGATCGACTGCGATGCCCGTGGCGGAGATGATGTGCCCAAGGAATGAGACGCTGTCCAGCCAGAACTCGCACTTGCTCATCTTCGCATACAACTGATTCTCTCGAAGGGTTTGGAGTACCGTCCGCAGATGCTCTGCATGTTGCGCTCGATCCTTCGAGTAGACGAGGATGTCGTCGATGAAGACTACTACGAACTTGTCAACGAACGGACGGAACACCCGATTCATTAGATCCATGAAGACGGCAGGGACGTTTGTCAGACCGAACGGCATTACCAAGAACTCGTAGTGGCCATAACGAGTGCGGAAGGCAGACTTCGGCACGTCATCTGGCTTGACCTTGAGTTGGTGATAACCCGATCGCAGATCAATCTTCGAAAACACGGTTGCACCTTGGAGATGGTCGAACAAGTCGTCGATGCGGGGCAGGGGGTATTTGTTTCGGACGGTGGCTTTATTCAATTCCCGATAGTCGATGCAGAGTCGCATCGATCCATCCTTCTTCTTTACGAACAGCACGGGCGCACCCCACGGCGAGACACTCGGACGGATAAACCCTCTGTCGAGCAATTCCTGAAGTTGTGCCTTCAATTCTTTCAATTCTGCAGGAGCCATCCTGTACGGAGCCTTCGAGATCGGCCGGGCGTCGGGGAATGTATCGATGGTGAACTCTATCTCTCGATCGGGCGGCATGCCAGGTAGCTCGTCCGGGAACACGTCTGGGAATTCTGCCACAACGTCGGTATCACCCGCGTTCGCACCATCCTGCCTCGTGTCACGAACGGACGCCAAGTAGCCTTCGCATCCAGAATGAAGTAGCCTCCGAGCCGAGATTGTCGAGATCACCATGCACGTCGGCGATGCTTCACCACACGAATAGCAGAATTCGGGCACTCCAGGTATGCGGAAGGTGACCCTCTTTCCTGCGCAGTCGATGTTGGCGTTGCAAGGACCGAGCCAATCCATGCCCAGTATGATGTCGAAGTCCTTCATATCTAGAACTATCGCATCAAGACCGATCTTTTGACCCCCAATACATATGGTTCCTCCCCCGCAAGCTAAATTTGTGAGTAGTGGCACGCCCGAAGGCATACTTACGCTAAGATCAAGATCTAACAACTTTACAGGAAATTTGTGCTCGGCGGCGAAGTCCGCCGATATGAAAGTATGCGATGCGCCTGAATCAAATAACACACGAGCAGGTACATTATTGAAGTTCAATATACCTGTCACGACCGTGTCGGAAGCGAACGCCTCGTCTCGAGTCAGAGCAAAGACACGCCCCTGGGCATTAGGGCGTCGGGCTTGGTTGTCGGGTTGAGTGGTCGGGGCGCCTGTCCCCGATTCTCTTGACGGGGTGGTTGGGGCGGGGCGTTACGATTTCCTCTCCGGGGGCAATCTTGTTTGTAGTGACCCTTTTGTCCGCAAAAGAAGCATCCCCCCTCGGCGACCAAGCAGTTGCTCGCCTCATGCCCAATGGAACCGCACTTGGCACATCGTGATGATGAGTTATGTCCATGGTAACCGCCATGGTTCGGACGCTTTGATGCGTGAATGTTGCCTCCCGTATGGCTAGGACGTTTGTGATTAGAGTGACGCACAACGTCGGCAGCGCCGGAAGGATGCAGGCTCTCAAGGCGGAGAGCGTGATTCAGAGCCTCGCCCATGGTCTTGTACTCCGGGACGCCGACATGCGCACCGATAGAGTGTCGCAGACCCACTTCGAACCGTCGCACACGGCACTCTTCAGTAGGCAGAAACTGGCCAGCGAACTTAGACAACTTATTGAATTCTGCGGCGTACTGTTCCACTGTCCTGCTCCCTTGCTTCAACTGCATGAATTCATTCTCCTTCGCTTGAAGAACGGCTGACGGAAGGTACTGGACTTCGAAGGCTTTGCGGAACGTGGCCCAAGAGATCGGCGCAGTGGTGTTGTCCGGTCGGATCGCTCGCTTGCGTACGGCCCACCAGTCGTGCGCGTTCAACCGTAGTTGAAGTTGTGCGCAGGCGACTTGCTTCGACTCTTCGATGCCAAGAAACTCAAAGTGATCTTCCAGCTCTTCCAACCAATCGATCGCTATGGAAGGACCCTCGGTGCCGCTGAAGGAAGCGCGGCACGCCTTCTTGAATTCTGACACTTCAAAGTTGTACTTTTTCAGTGTCGCTGGTTGACGCTCGGGCTCCACCGTGTCGACTTCAATGGGTTGGATCGTCGGCCCGGTGGCAGTAGGTGCGGTGACGGTAGGCGCAGTCGCAGAATTTCCGTTGGCCGCTATTGTTTGGACGATCTGCTGCAGGGTATCTAGCTGCTTTTGCTGAAGCTTGGCGTGTGCATCAAAGCGAGCTTCGAAGCGAGCTTCGAACTGGGCCTGTCGTTCCTCTGCCTGCTGATGTCGGTTCTCGGACTGGTTTCGCTGCGCCTCCATCATGCGCAGCATCCTTTCGATTGTATCGTTAGAAGGTCCGGCCCGCGGACGATGCGAACTACTGGAGCCGCTTGAAGCGCTCTGTTCTTGCTCGGCCGTGGGTTCCGTCACTTCTGCGATACGAAGGCAAACGCATCAGTCACAAAATATTACGGACTCATTGTATGGAACAACGTATCTCATCGATGCGAGGTCAAAGGATGTAAAGCCGTGCTCTGATACCAATATGTCACGCCCCGATTCCGTAGAATCGATAGTCGTCCCCCGGGCGTGATGCCGTGCGAACCTAAGTTGCGATCGCACAAGGCGTATACATAAGGTTATCCGAAACACAACATCAAGCTAGAGTACGCAGAGAAATTGAATGACACATTTGAAATAGAAATAGACTTTTTCATTGATGATAATAAAACTTTACATTGACTTCATTACATTCATTGCCGCGCGGGCTACAACATGACTTGACTTACAAAACGAACGCCGATGAGATAGTCGTTCCATACATTACACCCCTTTATACAAGCAAAACTATTACAAATTTCCACCTGCGATCGAGGCAAGCCGATTCGCCATCTTTTCTTTTGGACTGAGTGCGGGTCTTCTTCAAAAGGAATCCAGAACAAGCCTTTATGCGGACGAAGCTTCAAAAGTGTCCACGCCGCCTTTGAGATTTTAGGTGGCACGCCCTTCGTGGTTCGGGGTACCTGCGTGGAGAGCGAGGATCAGTACATTACACTTTGTACTGGTGCGTGGCAAGTTAAATTCCAAGCTCTCATTTGGTTGAATGAGTTTATATGACTTAGTTCATGAATGTTTCTAACCATCCTAATGAATTTCATGCGA
Source organism: Iris pallida (assembly GCA_029216955.1). Taxonomy (NCBI): domain Eukaryota; kingdom Viridiplantae; phylum Streptophyta; class Magnoliopsida; order Asparagales; family Iridaceae; genus Iris; species Iris pallida. Next base: position 15,918 of record JANAVB010013220.1, read on the forward strand.
GCAATGACAAGCATAATGTAATTTACGACGGAACTTACCCCCGGCGGACCGCGCCGCGCCTTTAGAAACTTACCATGTTCTTCCTTGTCCATTGTTATCATTTATATTCCAAGTGCAACATTACGTGTGTTTGGTCACTGGCATCACAAGCCATCCTGGACGTATAGCTTTGTTAATCGGGATCCTTTCAACGCAAGTAGCTAGCTCCGTTGCAAGTCCCCGCTTAACCTGTGCTGAAACCTTATGCACGACTATACCCTGTTTCCTCCTAGGCCGAAACGGTCCCGTGGCCTCGGATTGCCGTTCGAGGAAACTATCGCCTTGTCGACAAGTTGTCCATAACCGTGTGAAGACACATTTCCTTTTTAGTTATTAAGACATTAGCCTACATTCTCTTTGAAAACTCAATCCTTTTTCCCGTGTTCGTGCCCTTGCATTTATCATTTCCTTCACAACAACACTATTGGTTTTGCCTAAGAAGAGGGTCGAGAAGAGAAGGGTCAGTCACTCACCTTGAGTTTACCTTGGCGAGGGAACTTGTTGGTCGCGCTAGACGTCGCCTACGCGATTACCTGAAATCGCACAAGCAACCGATTAGAACACTGCATTATTCAAGGAGTTCGATAGAAAATGCGAGTTCGAAATGCAAGCCATGAAAACCATCGAAAACATTCACGAAAACGCATTCAGAAAACAAAGTCAAAACCAACGCAAGCGGCGTGAAAAGCAGAGCAACGGGAGGTCTCTCCCGACTCAGCCGCAGAGCCAATCCTCGAGGCGCAACCCGCTGAATATGGGACTTGGTTCCGAAGAAGACATTCCATAACGAGGAATGGATCTTAATTCAACTGTTCCCGTTCGATCGACTCGGCCGGTCCCGACCTATCGGTCCCGACCGAATCAATAGCGACAGTGTTCCTTTCTCGCGCACCCCGTGGACAAGTACGGGGCACGATGTAGGGACGGGGCACTACAAATCTCCTCTTCAATACCGTCCAGTCGGCGGCAGAGATCCAACCCTGAATAGGCAATCCCCGGCGGTCGCTATCCTTTTGGTCGGTGATCGCGTCCCTAATAAGCTTGCTGGCGACGGTAGAAAATATAGCCTCGACAGCAACGGCGCGGTGGGGAGGGAAGAAGTAAGTCCGCTGAAAAAATCATAGAAGTACATAAGTTATAACATAACATACTAAATGTTAAAAGTGCTCAAACCAGAAGGCCTTCCTGTCGGCCGGGACATCCCTCCAGTTGATCCAAGGCCCCCCCGTAGTTCTGTCGCAGGAATGTACCCAGCGCCCGGTGTATGGAGGAGGGATAATACCTGTAAAATAGAAATTAAAATTTATTAAACAAGTTTATAATAAATTTAAACAAATTAAATGCAACAATTTTACTTACCGCCTGGTCCGAGTACAGGTCCAAATCTCCAACCTCAGATCCCCCTCCGGGCGACACGGAGGATCTGTCTCAGATGGGAGCTGCACTATACCCCTGTCCCGCCCCCTGCCCCTCGGCCTCGCCCTCGCTCTCTGTGTGGGCATCGCCATCGTCCTCGACCTCGACGTGGGCCTCGGCCTGCTCCTCAATAGTGGGGTCGGCCTCTGGAATACTCGACGGTACTGGCTGCGTAGAAAAAGAAGGCCCTAGCCTCGAATTGCTAGAGCCGGGTATGGAGGCACTGTCGGCGACTAGACCGCTAGTGTATACTGGAGTGCGGGGGGATGAGGAGTAGGTAGGAGTGGTAGATAGAGACTGTCGGCCTCGTCGACTCCCACTAGCACCGGAACCAAATGATCCACGTCGAGCCATATCTGAAAAAATACATAAGTATACCATTACATCTTAAAGAAACAAAAGTATACCATACTACAGCCTGGGAACGTCGCTAAGTAAACCATACTATATCTGAAAAAAACAAAAGTAAACCACACTACATCTGAAAACGTCGCTTATTAACGTCGCTTAAACAAAAGTAAACCATACTACATCTGATAAAAACAAAAGTAAACCATACTACATCTGAAAATTAAACATATTCAATCCTCTTCTGAAAATTCATTTTGTTCTGATTCCTCTTCCTCTTCACTTCTATCAACTTCCTCTTCCTCTTCTGATACTTCTACCTCTTCCAATTGATGAAACATGTCATGAGGAACTTCCGTTGAGTCCACATCGACAATATTTGTAATAAGAGGTAGTTCGTCTTCCTGATAAGCTATCTCGTCGACATCGAAGGTATTCCGAGCTTTAGTCTTACAGACTGCCCACCAATCTGATCTCCCGGCTCCTCGTTTTGGATAGATGGTAAAGTAAACTAGCTGAGCCTGGCTTGCTAGAACAAACGGCTCATAAGCTTGATATCGACGACGATAATTTATGTCAACAAGATCATGTTTGTCAATTCTCCAACCTCGACCCTGGATCGGATCGAACCAGTCACATCTGAACAAGACGATCTTACAAGGTTCTATAGCATAATTGTATGTCAGTTCCACAATCTCCCGTAAGACGCCAAAGAAGTCATTGCTTGGGTCGACGTCTTTGTAGTTTGAAGATTTTATGCACAAACAGCTATTCTTCGTATAATCCAAATCCAAGAAGTCGTCTCTTATTCGAGCATTTGTTGACTTGAACCTGAAACCATTTACGCAGTAACTTGGCCAGGTCTTCACTTGATAAATTGGCCCCTTGGCTAGAGTTTTAATATACTCATTCTCAAGGATTGCCTCGGGACGATCAACCTAAATACCATATAAACGATGCTAACTTAATTATTATGTGCAAGTATAAATGAACAGAAAAAGTAAATTGTGACTACGTCCGTACATATGCTCTCAACCAAAAAGGAAAATGAAGTCTCATTTGTTGTTCTACTTCCTCCTCGGTTGCGTACGGATTGTTGGATGTTACCTCATCCTTAAACATGCTGAAAAGCAACGAAGTATAGGTATATTAGTTATATTCAGAAGCAACGAAGCACGCGAAATAATTTTACTTACCCCTCTAGCTTGTCCACTTCTTCCTCGTCGCAGTTGAGCAATACATATAACATTGCAGCGCTAACCTCATCGTCATTTAGATATCTTTTTTTATTTTACCAGATGGTTTTCCGTAGGCAGTAAATACTTTCAGCTTTGCCTCAATACCAACTTCATAGCCGTCATCATTTCTGGGAGCCCTTGTTCTGTTTGTAGCAATATGAGGCTGAAAATACATGGAACAGAAGTTTGAAATCTCCTCAAGGACATATGTTTCACAAATAGAACCCTCCACCCGTGCCTTATTTTTCACCTTCCTCTTGAGGTGGTTCAACTGTCGCTCGAACGGGTACATCCAACGATAACCGACAGGTCCAGCAACAAGAGCCTCATGGATAAGATGAATCGGCAAATGCTCCATTGAGTCGAAGAATGCAGGAGGAAAAACTCTCTCAAGTTTGCAAAGTGTTACCACAATGTCCTTCTCTTGCTTCTCTAAACGATCGACGAGCAACTTGCAAGAACAAGATCTCTGAAGAATATGCTAAGCTTTGTTAATGAATCCCAGACTACCGGCGGTAATAATTCTCGAAATACAACAGGAATTAACCTTTCCATGAATATGTGGCAATCGTGGCTCTTCATTCCGGTCAGTTTACACTCCTTTATGTCGACACATCTTCTTAGATTGCAGACGTATCCGTCCGAAAATTTCAAGTCCTGGATCCATCTACAAAGTCTCACTTTGTCCTCCTTGTCCAGCGAGTAGATTGCCTTAGGCCGCAAAAGCTTTCCCTTCCCGTTGTCTAGCATGTGCAATGTAGGGCGTCTGCATATTTCGGCTAAGTCCAATCTAGCCTTCTGATTGTCTTTGGTCTTTCCCTTGATGTCCATTACAGTATTAATTATGTTATCAAACACGTTCTTCTCGATATGCATGACGTCAAGGTTATGTCTAATCATATTTGTGCTCCAATATGGCAGATCCCAGAATATACTCCTTTTGGTCCAGTTATGATCTTCGTCAAATCCCTCGCAATGGCTGTTCAATGAAGGATCTTCAATAGCACTTGGAATTTTTTTTACTTGCTCCCATGTGTCCTCTCCGGACCACATTGGCGGTGGATCGCCCTTCTCCATAGCTCCGGCACGGAATGCAGTTCTGTTCCTATGGTACGGATGGTCTTTCGGCAAGAACTGCCGGGACAATCAAAGAAGCATGACTTTCCTCCGTGTCTCAAACGAAAAGCCTTAGTGCGGTCCATGCAATACGGACATGAAAGCCGACCATGAGTGCTCCATCCAGATAACATTCCATAAGCCGGAAAGTCGTTGATTGTCCACATTAGTGCTGCCCGCATCTGAAAATTCTGTTTTTTTGAAGCATCATACGTGTACGACCCTGTTTCCCATAGCTGCTTCAGTTCATCTATCAACGGCTGTAAGTACACGTCGATGTTCCTCTTCGGGTTGCTCGGACCGGGGATGATAATAGTTAAGAACATGTAATGTGTCTTCATGCACATCCAAGGCGGTAGGTTGTACGGAATGAGGATTACCGCCAGCATGAATATTGGAGCCTGAAAGACCAAATGGGGTGAATCCATCAGAGCAGAGCCCCAACCTTACATTACGTGCATCAGAAGAGAATTAGGATATGCTCGATCGAAGTGCTTCCACGCTTCTCCATCAGATGGGTGATCCAACACTCCTTCGATCTGTTGTCGCTTGTGCCAACTCATATTTTCGGCAGTCTCTTTCACCATGAACAATCTCTGAAACCGCGGCGTCAACGGCAAGTAGTGCATTGAAGCAGTCGGTCTTCTAGACTTGCCTGCAACAGTTGGCTTGTAGCGATCAGCACCACAGAATCCGCACATTTCTGCATCCTTGTGATCTTTGTAGTAAAGCATGCATCCGTTCTGACAGCAATCGATCTTGTCGTATCCCATCCAGAGAAATCTCACCATCCTCTTAGAGCGGTAGAAGTCTTTTGGTAACTTGGCACCCTCCGGCAAGATATCGGTAATCAACTCGAGCACTCTATTGTAGCATTCTTGGGACATGTTAAAGTCAGACTTTATGCTCAAGAGTCGAGTGATCACCTCTAACGGTGAATGGTTCTCACAGCCAGGGTATAAAGGAGTCCTTGCATTCTCCAGTAACTCCATGAACTTCGCGGCATCGGCATTCGGTGCCTCCTCAGCTGCGTCACGATTGTATGGATCGAAACTAGGCCCCGCAGCGTCGAAGACCATGTTCACGTACTCGTTGTCGACACCAGTTCGGTTGTGGACATTCATATAAGGCTCCACAAAAGGCTCCACATAAGGCTCCACATAAGGCTCCGCTTGGAATGCTAAAGGTACAAGCTCTCCGTGAGCGGTCCATTGGTAGTAATTCGGAAGGAAACCCTTTGTGTATAAATGATACGTCACATCCAATTCTGGTTGAAACTTCATGTTCCGACATTTTGCACACGGGCACTTAATGTCCATGCCGTCCATGGATTGAGGAAACGCCTTCGCGAATTGGAGGAATTGTTCTACTCCGACGATGTATTCATCTCGCACACCGCACCTGTCATCTCGAATGCGGTTGTACATCCACGAACGGTCTAGCAGATACATGGATATAGCCATTTCTAGATATCTGCAAATATGAATAACTTCAAAAGTAAAACGAATATACTACATAATACATACTACGACCGTGACTCGGGACCATTCCTATGAGTCGGGATCATTCCTACTACATACTACATACTAAAACGAATAAACTTCAAAACTAAAACTTAAAAACTAAAACGAATATCTACAAACTAAAACGAATATACTACATACTACGGCCGTGACTCGAGACCATTCCTATGAGTATCGGGATCAAGGAAACTACGTGTTATAAATATCGGCACTATCGGTACGTGTACAAATATCGGCACTATTGTGTTATAAATTAACCAACCAACAAAACTACGTGTTACAAATCGGCACTATCGGTACGTGGTTTCGAATCGGAGTATCACATTTTCGGTGTCGGAAAACAAATAACTATTACTAATTATCAGTTTTTTTCGGCACTATCGATGCCCCTGACCCAGCCCCCCCCCCCCCCCCCCCCCCGCACCCCTCCCCCCCCCCCCACACCACCCCTAACCCTAACCCTAACCCGAACCCTATCCCTAACCCCTCCCCCACCAGCCCCTCTCCCCTCCCCAGCCCCCCCCCCCCACCAACCCCTACACCACCCCTAACCCTAACCCGAACCCTAACCATAACCGCCCTCACCCCTCCCTAACCCTAACCCTAACCCCACCCCTAACCCTAACCCAACCCTAACCGCCCTCACCCCTCCCTGCCCCACCCACCCAGCCACCCCCAACCATTCCTCACCCCTAATCACCCGCACCACCCCTGCCCCTCCCCTCGAGCCACCAACACCCCCCCAACCACCAACAACAAATACAGAGAGAGAGAGAGAGGGAGTCACGTACCAGAGGAGAGTCGCCGGAGAGAGTGAAGTCGCCGGAGAGAGTGAGAGCGAGAGCGAGAGCGACGGAGGGAAGAGAGTGAGAGAGTGAAATGGATGAGGGGAAATGAATTCGGAGGGGGGAAATTTAATTTAGTTAGAATTTAGCAACGTTCCTATTAACGTCGCTAAATCAGTCGCAATTAGCGACGTTGTAGCGACGTTTGGCGACGACTAGCTCACGTAACTAGTATACGTCGTTGTCACGTCGCTATTTGTGTCGCTAGTAGCGACGGTTACCGACGTTTCATTTATACGTCGCTAATGTCCACAATTTAGCGACGTCTTTGTGACGTCGCTAAATTTACGTCGCCAATTAAGCAGATTTTAGTAGTGAGAATATGCTGATGGAGCTGAAGCTGGACCAGAGAGCCAAGATAAAGCTATGGTGTGACAACCAGTCAGCTATTAGTATTGCCAACAATCCAGTACAGCATGACAGGACCAAGCATATCGAGATTAACAGATTCTTCATCAAAGAAAAGCTGGATAATGGACTACTAGAGCTGGACTATGTTCCAACCAATAATCAGGTAGCAGACGGACTGACCAAGGGGCTTAGCTCTGTCAGCATGATGAAGGTTGTGACAAGATGGACTTAGTGAATATCTTTCGTCCATCTTGAGGGGGAGTGTTGGAATATCCTATTGATATTTTTTGTATGTTGGAATATGTGTTGGAATATCCTATTTGTATATTTGGTATGCTGGAATACCATAAGATATTCCTATAGAGAGTTAATGTAATGAGAATACCTTAGGATATTCCTATAGAGAGTTAATGTAATGAGGAGATTGTAAGGCTATAAATAGCCAATAAATTATCAATAAATATAACAACTATTTTCTACATTAGCTATGAACAGAAAACCAGAAACAATAAAGCAATACTTTGATTTTGAACACCACATGTGTGGAACTCGGGATAGGATGATGTGCTGGTGAAAGTTTGGACCAAGATTCTTTCCTGTTGCATTTCATGGTTATTGGAATTTGTCATAGCATATATGGATTCTTAAGGTTATGGTGATAACATAATTTAGGCACTTAGCTAATGTGAGAAGACTGGCACGTTAATCTAGCTTTGTTCTCTCTCTTTTTTCCTTACGTTCATAGCAGTTTCACTTGTTACATTGAAGATTTCCCCCCTTTTAAAAAAATCATACTAAACCTGAAGACCTGATTTGCTATACAAGCTGCATCGTGGTTTCTTATGTTCATAGCATTCGCTATAACTTTCCTGATTGAAACGATGAGCTTCACCATTTTAACTGAAATTTAAGTACGCTGCTCTCTTAACAAGCTTTGGTAAGTTAATGTGGTATAAAATTAACAGAAATAAATTTATATATCTTCACATTCTTGTTGCTGGCATCATTCTGTTTCAGTGCAGTGCTGGGACATTCAGTATCTAACCTTATACCCTTTCCACTGCATCACTGTACAAAGTAATATCTGAACTTCTATAAGGTTAGAAGAATACAACAGCTTTTGCACATTTCTAAGTTGCAACTATTACATGAATCAGAAAATTTACTGAAATTACATGGCAAAAAGACCTTAACAAGCACAGCCTTATTGCATCTGAACAAAGTGCCTCCATTTTTCAAATAGCATTTCTATTTTCATATTGATAACCATGAAAAGCTATTCTTGTCGACACTACAAAACTTATAATTGAGCAATTAGTGTCCTATCGTACTATGATGTATCCTTGACCGAATCCAGTACATAATATTCATCATTTCCATCCTGTTTATTCAAGCTGGAGCTATTGTGGTGAATCTGTTCAGGATAGACTGGCTAAGTGTACGCTCACTAATACCTCCATATCTTTCTTGGACTCTCATATAGATTCTTGGACTCTAGTATAGATCCATAGCACAACATCTGCTTAATTGTATTACAGATACCTTGACGGGGCAGACATTAAATTTGAAGCAACTTTGAGCTTTCACCTACACCTGTGCCGCCTGGTGGGGGTCCTAATTATACTAGCACAGGCAAATAAGTTTTACATACAGTCGGCTTCAAGGCCTGGATTACACAGGTTTTCTTTAACCATCTATTGGGTATCCAAGTTTTATTCAATTTCTGTATTTAACAGTTTCTAAGATTTAGTGTGTAATTATAGTGGTTGGCTAAACCATACTAGACATAAAAATATTTAGTATTGTACCACATACATCAATATATTGCCGTGTTTATTGATGACTAATTCTATGAACTCATCTGAGTTGCTGCACGTTTCAGGCTAAGGTAACTATAGGCAGGATCTTATTTCACATATAGTTAAGTTTGTACAATCAGAGAAGAAGCTTATTGGAAACTGCAGTCTGTAGTATCTAGAAGGACACGGATAATATGACAAGGTTTTTGCTATAAGAAAATGTATTAATCTCTTATAAATTTGCAAGGAACACCCTTGCAAAGCCGATCAGGCAGAATTCCAACTCGTTGCAATTACAACTATAATAGATATATGGGTAATATATGCAAGAAAGAAGAGAAAATTACATATTACTTAGAGGTATGTAAGTCCGAGAAAATGATTGCAAGCATTCAGAACTTCGACTATCAACTTAATTACTAATTAGGTATCCGCAAAACCAAAACAGTTAGAAAGTGTCACATGCGGTATTGTCTTTCTCCAACCAAACGATTCTATAGTCTGAATTTATGTGACAAATATAGCATTCAGGAGGGTATATGTACACAAAAGTGACTTCATATTTGGTGGTATCAATGTTATAGCAAGTGTTTTTCATTACGCGCTCGGTCCATGGCTGGTTAACAATTAATTGGACGGTCAATCACAATTACGAGGCACAGTGAAATTTTCAGATTAATCTGATTGACTGATTACTCGACCAATTAGTCTTTTTTAAGAAATTGAGTTGTATGAGGCAGGCATGGCATTGGAGTCTGGAGCCAACAAAAAGGCATTTGGAATTAAAATTGATCATACTGGAGTCTAAAAATGATGAATGCAGTTGTAAAATTACTTGAAGGTACAGTTTCTGCAACCATTTGTCGCTTACATAAGACTAATCTAACTTGTTATGTTTCAGGTCAATGTGCTAATTCTTGCCATTGTTTTGTGCATCCTGGGACCCCAACCAATGAGTCACTGTCCAAATGGCCCTGCTGCTCCAAGTGTCCTAAACTCGTTTCTTGTTGTAGGATCGGATTCATCACCAGCTTCCCTACATCAATCCGCTCTTAAGAAGATGCCAGGTTTGAAAACGGGAGGAAGCCTATATCAGAATTCTAGCTATCCATCTCAAGTAACTGCATCTATGGTTGGCGAAATTTTGTAGATAGTGCAAAAATCAAGGCTACGAAAAAGAAAAAGGATATGGTATTTGCTCATGTTACAGAGTATCAGCCCTTCATGTAACTGAAGGAACTGTTCATGATTGGATAAAGGATTAATCATTGTTTATGTAAAGAACGAAATTTAGAAGTTAGGGAAAGGTAATGCAACTATAACGCAGCTAAATAATCCTTTTTTACTGAAAGCTGCGAGAGGGTCAGCAAGTGTACATGCTCGTGGATTTTTGCCAAGTTGAATTAATGTAGAAGGATGAGAAGGGTACTAAATCTACTTTTTATCAGTGCATTGTAAACTTTTAATATTTCATGCTTAAAACATAGAGAATGACCTTTCCTTCGTGTAATTAGGTAGAATCTGCCAGCAGCAGAAAGCTCTCCTATTCAGGAGATAAGATCCGCAAGGTTCACTTATATATGATTTGCTTCTCTGTAAATGTATTTTTTACATCACCTCATAGAAAGAAATTTTGATCTAGAAACAGTGATACCAAAATTTATATAACACAATGTCTCAAACCACTGGAACAAATGCACTGATTTATCATGAAATAATTGAGGATCAGATTCAATTTATGAGACTAAGATAAATGGAAACTTAGTCCTTTTATTATGAGTACCAAATACACACAAATGGTAAATCGGCCTCTTGCCCTCCTTTTAGGGTCATGCAACTTTGACATGTATATGAAAACTACTCATGGCGAAGTCGCACCTGTCTTCAACAAGTTTTTCAGTTTTTCATTGGCAGCAACAAGCTCAGCAGCAGTTCCAATTTCATTAGCAGAATGACCAGCATCTGGGATAACCTGTTTTAACCCACAAGAGAAATTAAAAACCTATCAAATTAACATTTATTATAGACAATAATATTATTTGGAAATTTTCCTCAAAAATGTTATTTAGATATGCAATTATATGTATCTTTAAATTTGAATAGGTCTTAGGCCATCTCCAATGGGGATTTCTAAAATTGAGTTTCTATCCTACTTGGCGTAGTACTTTAAGGAAATTTCTATCTTAGTTGGTAGAGTTTCTACATAGAAATTGCACACACACAAAATACTCTCCAACAGTTCTCCATTTCTATCCTAGGTGGCACAAAATGAAAGGATCAGTTTAATGATGTAGGGGCCCAAATATTAATTGCTATGAGAGATGGAGAATTTCTATGTAGACACCCTCATAGAAATTCTCCATCCTACATCACCGCCACATATGATAGAAATTGTTATAGAAATTTACATTGGGAGGGGTTTTCCTTAAACAAAATTTCTACCATAGAAATAGGCACATAGGATAGAAATCGTTATAGGAATCTCCATTGGGACGTGCTTTTCCTAAACAAAATTTCTACCATAGAAATAGGGGAGATAGAAACCTCCATTGGAGATGGCCTTAGCCTTCCATCCTTTATCCTCTCAACGAATAACGTAATATTTCACACTTCACAGAAATTGACACCACCCAAGGGTTAGCTATAGAAAAGGAGAGGTTTGCCCTCATCTCCTATCCTCTCCCCCTATCTTTCCTATATGCGCCACAGACCCCCTCAGTCGTTGTCAGAGCTAAACCTCTCCTTCCTCGGCAGTCACCTTTCGCTCTGTTCAACCATGTCCTCTTGTGCAAGACCTCGTGCACAACCTATCCTTCAAGAATCCAGCCACATACCTCCTACCCATCCTCTGTTATCACTTACGTTCCAGCACGACCTCTATCCAATGATCCATGATCTTCAACCTCAGCCACTCTGTCCTCGTCAAGCTCTTTATTAATTAAGATCTCAATTAAGTGACTTTCTTAAGATCCTATTCAAGTGATTTGGGACTCTTAACTAGTGTAGTATACAAACAGAATAAAGGAAGCATTTCAGTAAAAACCTTAGGGACAATACATAAACACACACATGCAAAAGAAATCATGTTATGGAGGAGCATAAATCTGCACAATACAGAAAAACACATATGTAAAAGAATTCCTTAGATGGAGGAGCTTTGCTAACAATGGCAACAATTAAAGCAAGCTTGATTTTAGCTTAGTGAAGCCCAAAGCAATTTGAAAGGCAAGACCAAGTTTCCTTTAAGAAGTATAAGGCAACAAATTTCATAGTTTAAAGTATCGGCCGATACCGATCCGATACAGCCGATACTGATACGGTTTGGCATGTCCCGATCCGATACTACCGATACCCGATACTGACCGATACCGACATTGAGGGTCTCTTTTCCGGTCAATCCGGGAAAGAAAATTGAACGAAAAAAGACAAATCAACAATGGTTTAAAGCATAATAAGGTTGTAAAAGCATGTAAAAGAAGAAAATTGATATATTGCATGTAAATCAATTGGTAAGGATGACTACTATTTAATTTAATTTCAAAACTACAAAGAAATAACAGTAGAAATACTTAAAATTATGCCTAAATGTATAAAATATTTTTTAAATGTTACTAATTTATTAATAATATTTGTTTTCCGATATCAAAAAATTCGATACTTCAATCCGAAACCGCCTATACTACCGATATCGCCGATACTGATACTCTAGGAATGGTCCGATACAGATACTGCGAACCTTGCAATAGATCAGTTGGGGCATTCTTCAACCTGCTATCATCATTTCCTGCTACTCTAATAGATGGGACATGAACGTACATAGAGCCAGGACCTAGTAATACTTCCAAAATCTTATTTTCCTTTTCTTCTTCTCCAAAGTTAATAATTTGATTGCTCCGTTTAAACTTGGATTCTTCATTGTCAAATATAGAGGAGGTCATGAAGTGAGTTATGGAGGATTTACATCACACACACCTACCAGTCACTCTTCACCAAATCAATTTCTCCTCTAAACCACAAATCAAGGTCGCAATCTACACCAGGGAGAGATCCACATGCGTCGTCAACTCGGGGAAGGTGACGGTGCCACTAGATGGGGGTGAAAGAGAGGAGATTGTCTACAAGAATATGTACACTGTGGTCTGGTGAAAGGGGTCTGATTGCCAAGGAAGAGGGAGGTACCAGCATTGTAACTTCATTTCTATGATTATAGCATAGAGGGCATGGCTTTAAGAGGCAAGGACGAAACAGTCATAAAGTTGTAAATCCGTTAAAATTAACAGAATATTCTCATTCTACAAGGATTAAAATATTTGAGAGAATAATCTATTTCATATTTATTTGGGGGACCTTTAAGCAATTCACGAGATTTAGGGGACTTATTTAAAAATATAGCAGTGCAGGTGTAAGGGACTTATATGCAAAAAAAAACCAACACACACACACATATATATATGGCGGAGCCCCGCGGGAGCCACCCCCCCAACCTTGGATCGAGCGGGCCGCTTGGGGCCCGCGCGCGCCTGCTCGATCCAATGGTCGAGGGGGACGGGGCTCCCGATCCCCTCCCTATATATATATATATATATAATATATATATATATATATATATATATAATTGGGTGTCCGGTCATCCGCGCACAAGCCCGTGGCCACTGCCACCCAGCCGGCTTGTGCGGGAGGGGGGGCTCGATCCCGGGTCTCCCCGCCGAGCCCCCCCCCCCCTCCCACCCCCCCCCCCCCCCCCCCCCCCCCCCCCCCCTCCCCCTCCTGCCACTTACGCTAAGAGCGCCTCCCTATATATATATATATTCCTTTTCTTCTTATTTTTCTACACACACCCCTGTATATCCAAAACACAACTATATATGCTATATGATGCCATAAATGAAAAACTTAGGTCAACTCTATTAAGTCTCAAAAGGACTGTTACAATAAGATATAAGCAATCACAGTATTCTAAGTGTCCTAATAATTATTTATAACAAATAATCTGACCTTAAGTTCTGCCTCAGGCCATGCTTTATGAAGATCCCAAGCAGACATCATTGGGCAGCATACATCATATCTCCCCTGTCAGTGTCAGATTAAGGGAACATGAGAGGCACAATACATAGAAAAAGAACTGTCACACTTAAAGTGCCATAAAGTTACAAATACAATGAACGGCAATGCTTATTCAGAATGGTGCACTAGCATAAGGCTTCACTGACAAACAATGTAGTGGTCCCCTCCCAGATCTTAAAACATAATTTTTTTTCTTCACTGTGATCTACAAATCTTACAACATGTATTTTCTGTCTGCGATTTGCGCTGGTGGAGTGCTGTATTGGGAGCAGAACGGACGACACGAGAACCATCTTCATATTCTTTCTTTTGATCTGGATACAAAGTTCTTCGTATATCTCTTCCCCTGGACCTCGGGGTATTGCACCAAACACGATAATTGGCAGTGCAGGCATTTGGTAGAGAACCAGTCAAACCCTTTACTTGTAGGGGCACTAATAATGAACATAGTATGAATATGGCTATATGGATGCTAGAGGATTCAGTTAAACCAAGTTTGGGTCCAAGTATACAGTCTAGTTTTCCATCAAGATTCTCTTTATGGTCAATCTTTCCCTTCTTCACCATTGGACATGGGAAGCCTATACTTGCAAACAAGAGAAATTTCACTCTTATGATTCAAATCATGGGAGGAGTCTAGGTAGCAATATCATACTCTAATGGCTGGCAAACTTGCATTATGTCTATATATGATGATTGGCAGTAGAAATCTCTATGCTTCCTTTTAGATTTCGGGCCAACAATATGTTTCTCAATAGAGAAACTTCAATATGTTGGAAAGGGTTGTAATTGAAGTTCGATAATTTCGAAAGAGACGTACGTCATAAAGCTGGGGGCGATGAAGTGCCAAAACAGCGTAGCTAATGCAGATCTTAATTATCTAAACCAATATGAGAAATGAAAGGTTCACGGGTGTACAGGCCAATTCAGAAATTGAAGTGTAAATCCAAGGGGCTCGCTATCATGGGCAACAGTTACCTGTACAAAACAGTCTTAATATGCCGAATCTTATCAACATTGTCCAACAGATATGAATCAGATGGGAAATCCTTTGTTCACAAAGTAATGGTTCTCGATCCGAGCAAAGCCTGCATTAGAAATAATAAAAAGATAAGGCACGATCATAAGGTTATGGTTCCTTTAAATTATGGGGTGCATGAGCAAAATATTCCACATTGTAATTTGTATATAATCATGAACATGACTAGTGCAAAATAAATAAGCAACAATATCATAAACTAAATGCAAAGAACAAAATGTAAGACAACAGTTGTTACAAGATACAGAAGTATACTAATCATCAAATCAACAATTGGTTGTAAATCATGACTATTTAAAGAACAAACTTGTGAAGAATCAAATCAATCAGCCTATAATCCTATTATATTTTATTACAAAATGTATCCGAGAAAACAGTCTTATTAAGATTTATACGATAAATGTATCAGTATTGATTGTCACATATTGGCTTAGCAGGCCTGTGAAGGATGCAACAAAAAGACGCGAAAAGGATCATCTGATATAGAATAATCTTGCATGTCGGCCATTTTGCTGAGAATTATGTAGGCTACTGATGCCCTCTACAATCTCGTCTATTTTGACTCATTAAGCTTCCAAAGAAATGTCTTCATCAATGTGGAACAGCATAGTCAGTGAGAAGAAACAAAATTTTGCTTAAACTAACGTCTTGGTCTGAAAGTGGGAAGAAACATGGTTCCTGCTTATCTTGTAAGTGTACAATAGTCTAACTTAATAGTTAAAGTCTTTATACAGAAGAATCATGTATGTATGCACAAGTAATACTTCACCCAAATTATACTAAGCAACAAATCATGTATGTAATTAGTTAGAGCTTTTAGGATAGAGTAACATATGGTGGACTTAGTTTATTGGCATAATTTGTTTAAGGAGGGGTAGCATTGAAGTCCACTTTTTGGTATGTGACCTGTTAAATAAGCATTAGCACAGAAATCCTCATTCCCAGAAAATACAACTAGTACATTGGGTTACAAAAGAAATGGTGATTAGCAAAGAAACTAACCAAAGAGAAACTGTCGTCCTCCCCACGTTTGACATTTTCTTCATTTTGAATAAGATGTGCAGTCATCAATTCCCATGTAGTCCAAATTCTAGCATCACCTGATCATACAATATTACATGTCATAAGAAAGACGTAAATCTAAAGAAGACAAAAAACATGAGAAAAATTGCCTCGCCTTCTGCTTAGAGAAAAACTTAATTATACTTCAGCAGAAAACAGAAACAACTAAACCTTGAAGCTTCTAGGTTAGTTCCATTGCTAGAAGCAGAACGTGTTCAAAAGAAAGATAGATGAGAACCTGTAAATATTTTAGGTGAATTCCATGACAACTGACTGAAGCAAAACTTGTTCAAAGTTAAAGTGATTTCAAGAGATAAAATTGTAAATAGGTTTTCCTACATTACCATTGAACGGAAAAGGTACTAAACTGAGATCTGGAGCCTAGCATAACTATATATAAAGGCACTCCAATGCTTCAGAAGTGAAGCACAAGTGGTGAATCAATTAGTGGTTAAAAAAAGGCAGCAAAATCGACCCAGTCAGCTGACGGATCTCATATTCAGTCTAACTGAAACTCCAATTGGAACGAACAACACCAGGCAAACAGATCAAACCTGAGCTAGACAGCTAGATTGCCCCATGCAGTTTGGTTGGACCAAACTGCGTCCAGGTCTGCCGAACCAATTTTCAGAGAATGGTTCCTTTTAATGATTTATTTCTGCTTTTGCTTTAATACTCATGTCCCTGCACATTGTTTTCCATGTTATCACAATCTGGCCATTGTAGTTTAAGAGCTAGAGATAAACTCTAGCTAAACGAGTTATCACTTACAAATTGATTCCAACCAAATCCCCTAAGGAATAAGTATGGTATACATTTCCAATACATCCTAAATAATGCAATTGGCATTTTGCAAAATTAGGATACACAACAAGCTAGGAAGCACTGACCCTCTAAAATCAATGCCCTCTCCATGTTGGACAGGTTAACACTCCAAAATGAACAATGACACCAAATTTGGTGCCATGTCAGTATCCCCATGAACATATCAAGTCATGTTGTATTTGTGAACAAGAAACATAAGTGACGAGATATATACAACATGACAATTGGTAGAAGCAGAACAGGTTCAAGATAAAGATAAGTTCATTTCCATGTGAACCTTGATTATGTTAGGTGAATTCCATAGCAATTGCTAGAAGCAGAACTTAAGATAAAGGGAGATCCATTTTCAACAGATACATTGGCAAACTGGGTTTGCTACATTTTCCATTGAACATCGAAGCTACTACACTGGGATATGAAGGCTGAAGCCTCTAGCATAATTGTCTACAAGAAGGCACTCCCATGCTTCGGAAATTGTAAGTGAAGCACAGACGGGTGGAATAACCAGAGAAACAAAGCAGGTAAACAAGCCCAGTCAGTCTGAAGGATGTCAGACTTAACCCACTGGAACTTAAGTTGAAAAAACTGCACAGGCAGACAGATCCAAACTGAGTTCGAGTTTGGCCGCTGTCTTCCTGTGCAATTTGATTGGATCAAACTACATCTTTGTCAGAGAGAGATTCATCACCAGAGGTCTGCCAAACCAATTCTAAGTTTTGTCGAACGGTTGGTAGCTTTCCTGCTTTATTTCTGTTTATTATGACATTTCATGTCCCCACACTTTGCTTCCACCTTTTGGTGTCATGTAAATCAGAATTCCAACCAAGAGCTAGACTTAAACTCTAGTTAAATGAGATAGAGCTTTGACACAGATATCAACAGGATTCCCTAAAATACAAGTATTGTGTGCAATTGGCATTTTGAAAGGATACTTGACAAGCTAAGAAACACTGGCACCCGAAACCCATATCTTGTCCATCTCAGACACATCTGAGACGAACAGTCGAAATTGCACTATGATGCGCCAAGTAGAATCAAGGACACTCCGAAAAATTGTGTCCATGTCAGAGTCGGGCATGCATCGGACACCACACATACACTCCAGAATTCACAAGGACACGCAACAATCAATGTCATGTCCACTAGTCCATATCATGCCGTTCTATATTTGTGTCCCTGCAACATAGCACGCCCAACTTGGTGCCATGTTTGTATCCCGTCATTGTATCATTCCCAATCGTATTTGTGTCTATGGAACATAGGTGACAAGGTGTATCAAAATCGTAATAGTTAAGTATCTTAACGCCACGGTTCAAGTCCCTCTATCCCCAATAAAAAGTCCATTTTACTTCCTAACTATTTATGTTCTTTTTTTGTCATCTTGAGGTGTATCAAACACCTAATAGTGAAGTATCTTAAATGCCACGGTATCCAATAAACGCCATGGTATCTGATTTCAATAAACCCGTGTCTGAATTTTTCACCAAAAAAAAGCCAAAATATACCGTGAGAATGAGCTGTTGAAAAAATTATAACCAAAGAACTTTTACTTAAACAAATATGAAACATGACATCAATGAAAATTAAGTTGTAAGTTGGCACTCAGAGAACAAATTTATATAAAATATTTTGATCTGACTGACCCAACCTAATGTTTTATGATCCTAGAATCAAATCTTCGTATCCAAAATGGACCATTTCAATTTCTAAATTAATGCCTTACCGGCACTAAAAAGTCATTACAACATCTTGATCCTAAGATTCTGACACCAATACTCCCGCAATAGAGCCAAATGAAGGAAAATGATTTATGTTGCTGAAGCAAAGATTTGCAACAGTTTCATTATTTTTAGTTTCACTTACAGTACGCGGGGGGCATGACCTGCTCCTCACTAGATGACTCAATGATCACAATCAAAGACAAATATGCTAAACTGAAACTAGTAAGGCATTTCAGTTTCAGCAGAACTGTAAGTCCTGACAGAATAGATAAAGTCCCAAGTGCAACAGATACAAAATGTATAATGTTACTAGCAGTTAGGAGAAAAGTGTAATATATACCTGGATATTAGTATCATTGGACCTTAGCCTCTTATTGTATGCATCAATGAAACTGCTCCTTTCATTTTCAGGAATGAAATCTCTGAAGGGCTCCCATGCTGAAAATACAGATCAAAATAATCATATAAATTATGCAAGTACCTTAACTATCATAGGTTAATCAATAAATGAGTAATGGATATAATTACATGAGAATGAGCAACGGATCAAGAGTCACTGAATTATTGCATTGAAGACAAATAAAGATCCTTACTAACCTAAGATGCCTACTTTGACTTTTATGTCTATGCACCATCAGTGGCGTAGTCAGGATTTTCATCTAGGGGGTGTGGTACTTACTATTAAAAAATAATAAATTATAATAAATATATTTATAATTACATAAAATATTAATACCCAATGTCATAAACTAATACAATCACTAAATAAATTTTTTTTTTAATTACTGGTTTTAAATAATGATCGATTTCCATGTTCCTAGTTTCAAGATGCTGACAGAAATTTGGTAAAATAAGGTAATAGTTATACTAATTTGATTAGAGAAGGGTGTCATAATCATATTGGATATGTTCATATGCACAGAGAGACAACTCAGCTCAGCTTAAATTCAACTGACTAAAAATTAAGGTGGAGTGATATAGCACCAAGTATGGATACAAGACTGTTCAGATTAAACTACATAACGACTAGTGCTAATTACTTAATTTAATGCACATATTGGGCATGATTATCTGTTTAATACTAAAATTATGTACTTAACATATTAACTTCAATCTGATATCAAAGTTTGTTTGAATTATTTCAGAAAAATTGGAAGGTATTACTGACCACAAAGAAATCTACTTACTGATGGCACCACTTTCTACTGAGATTGACTAGTTTGTGTGAATCCAGAGCTAAGCCAGAAATTGTGTGAGGCTAGAATTTTTCTTGGACAAATCATTAGATGCCTTTCATTTAGGTCGCCAACAAAGTTTTGCAACAATTCAGAACATTGGACCGGACCATGTATTGCTCAACAATTCAAAACCCAGGGCGCGCAACCGCGGCCCCTCGGGACCAGGTGGCTATGCCCTTGACTTCAGAGAAAGTTTGGTTTCTTATAGATATGTTATGACTGCCACGGACAATATAATAATAATTTATGGTGGACCATGTACTGCTCAACAATTCAAAACTCAGGGGGCACAGCCGCGGCCCCTTCGTGACCAGGTGGCTATGCCCCTGTATGCACCCAATAAGATCTAAGAGATCGGTTACGGCCATCTAACTACCCTCTTTCAGGTAAATCTGCATAACATAGAATTATGCAAGTTCAAGCAATTTTTTTTTTCAATGAAGACATCCCAATGCCAGGAGACTCCCGCAAGTTGAAGTGTTGCACATCTAATAACCTGACTAAGACATTGCAGGTTAACAACTGTTAGGGTCTACCATACGTTTCTGTGCTGGATATTAATTGGGTGTTGGAGCAGAAAAAAGATAAAAGATTAGTGAGTGAACAACAAAGGCAACTACATGAACCATTTTCTTCTATAGCTGAAAGCGCTCTACAAACGGTCATTTATTAGCTAAATTACTTGTTACGATGTTAGGGTCTACAACACGTTTCTGTGATGGATATTAATTGGATGTTGGAGCAGAAAAAAGATAAAAGATTAGCGTGCGAACAACATGAAACATTTTCTTCGGTAGCTGATAGCATCTAATACAAACAGTCATTTCTTAGCTAAGTTAATCATTACAATATCCTTTCTTTTTACTCGGTCCATGTTCAATTTGGTTAACCCTAGTCTTACCAACTGGTTTCAACCAATTGAAGAAGTTGGTGAGACTACCAATAGACAGAAAATGATGAACATGGACTAGAATATGTTTTGCTAATAGAAACAATTAAGTTTGAACTAAACAAAACACAAGTAGATATATAGTAGACCAAAAGGTAAGAAAAGAAACCATAGCCACCATACCATCTGGGAAGATAGCTGCTGCACCACCCTCATAAAACCAGTCAAGTTCCTTCTTCCTTAGCAAAAAGATGCCTCTGAGAACAAGGCCAGTGACCTTAGATATAAAATAATAAAAACTGGTCATTCGTGCACCTCATACAAAGGCCAGATACGCCCAAAGGAATAATAGAAAGCAGTGCAGCACTCACCTTCTCAGGATGGGATTGGCTGTATGCAAGGGCCAGAGTGCTACCCCATGATCCACCAAACACCTGAAACCCTTAGTTTGAGAAATATACCATTATACTCACAAGAAGAGAATCTTGAAATCATAACCTGCCATTCAGAGATCTTCAAATGTTCCCGGAGCTTCTCAATATCACTAACTAGGTCCCACGTCGTGTTCTCATCTAAGCAAGCATGTGGTGTACTTTTTCCTGCACCTCGCTGGACATTATTCCCGAAGTAGTTAGCATTTTCGAAAATATATATAAAATCGAGACACCAGGAATTTAAGCTCAAAAAAGGAAACCTGATCAAATAAAATTATTCTATAAAATTCTGGATCAAAGAAGCGCCTATTGCTAGCGGAAGTTCCTGCTCCTGGTCCACCATGAAGAAAGATAACAGGCTGCAAGGTTTGAAATACGTGACATAAAATAAAAGTAACAATCTGACTTAAAGGAAATATAATAGAAGAAGAAGATGTATAAAGTTACTAAAACAAACTTAAACTATACGCATAAATTGGATTACATATCAGAACTTAAAATTTAGTGACATCTGCACAGCACACTGTTCTAAAAATTGGCCTAGGCGCTAGGCGGCCGGTGCCAGCCTGATGCCCGCCTAGGCGCCTCCCAACGCCCGACTGTGCATGTTTTAGCCTTTTAGGTTTTATGGACAATTGCCACAATTTTCGGCATGGTTTTTGGTTTTTTCGTTTAACTAGGCGGACGCCTGGGTGGGCTAGGAGCTAGGCTCCTGGTGCCCGCCCGACTAGCGCCTAACGACTTATACAACCTTGGCACAACATAATCAGCTTTAGGGTCTGGCCTGTAAAAAAAATCACTTGGAACATAGCCATACAATTCAACCAACATCTTTGTCGTACAATTTTCCAACCTTTCCCCCAACTGGTTCTAAAATATAAATACTATCGATCTCCCCCAATTTTCAATGTCTTTTTAGTTAAGTGCAAGCAAGCCCTAAATGAAAAAGAAAAAGCCCTTTCCTTTACCTTTCTTTGTTGATTTCATCATCTTTTCTTTTGAATAGGCAAGTCCCGTTAGTCAGCAATAAGAACTTGAAAGGAAGCCCCCTGCTTTTCAAACCTTTCATTCATTACTGGAGTATCCCATCTATTATTGACTGAGACTGGACAGATACTTGTACTGACATAGACCTACTTATTGATCTATGAGATGTCCAGTGATTTAAGACACAGGGTTTTCCACCTCTATCCTATAATTTTCCAACATTTCCCCCAACAGGTTGTAAAATATAAATACCAATCAATTTCCCCCAATTTTCCTATCTTTCGCCGAATTGGTTCATTCTCTTGGCTTTTGGATAAATAAGCATGTGTTTGGAACAAATAACTTTCATGAAAGAACTATGGTGACTGGAATTCTCAGAATTTCAGCCCATTAGGAAAATCATTAGCACGATTTCTCCTTAGTGCTTCCTGATATGTAAGATGGAAAATCCTCAATTTAGGAGACGACTGACGTAATGGCTAATATATATCTCCTAAATTCTGGCTCTGCCAGTACTAAATGATTTTTTTTTTACATGAAATGAAGATATAGAAACCTTTCCAACGTTTTGTTTCGTATCAAAACTCCCATGTATACTTCCAGTCATTACTTTGAAGATGTGGCAGACTAGACAACGCTCGATGCCTTTCCAGATTTTGTTTCGTATCAAAACTCCCATGTATACTTCCAGTCATTACTTCGAAGATGTGGCGGACTACACAATGCTACAGAGCACAGATCATGTGCAATTTTGAGTGCTTCTTCGACTGATCTAGCCAGATTTTCTTATGACTTCCACACGGACTCAAAAATTAGAAAGTCCACCAGAATCATAGGTACTTCAACTACGTTATGGTTTTTCCTTCTTCAAACTTACACTTACAAAAGAGCACGATATTAAATTACAACTTCCAGACCAAACAAATAACGTAGCATGCATATGTTTGTTGTTGCAAGTGGTGTTTAAAAAGAAAGTGTTTGGAGTTACGCTCGTTTGGTTTGCGGAATCATGGGGTTGGGAAAGGAAAGTCTTTACTTTCCTATGTTTGGGTGCCAAGGAACTGAGGAGGAAGGAAAGTGATTCCCAATGGAAGGAA